>JAJAGP010002953.1:0-90734 GCA_025084515.1 Ancistrus triradiatus
CGCATGTCCGCTTTGTTCTGCTTCTTTTCAACGAGTTTCATCGTTCACTCCCTCATTGTGGAATTGTACTCTCGAGGCTACAGCACAGACAGATTGGTCAGCTCTTCAATCGCGTCAAGCAAATTGACAATCTGTCTTTCCTCCAAGTCAGAAGGAGGGCAACTCCGGCATTTCAGATCTCCAATACCTCTCTAAAGCCTCGATAATGCTTACAAGAATGGCCAAAAATATAAGACTGACTCACCGTCAGTGGAAACAGGCACAATCTTTCAGGTCCAATGTTTCGTTTAATCTGTTCAGGGTGACATTTACTGGGGCCAAGTTTCTCTTGTTGGAAACCCTCTGAGAAAGATAAATCAGTCTGTAAAATGCAATTTATTTTAATGATTCATGAATGTTTTTCATTTTCAAAAATCTCCGTTGTCTGGGAGTGAAGCCAAATAAGTGTGTGCTCTGTCTCAAAACTTGAGTCACTAGGAAGTTTAATTTCCTGAATTCTGTAATATACAACATATTAGCTTCTTTAAATAATTATGTCATTAATGTGAGATGTGCATAAACGTCATCTTTGAAAGGTGCTTTTAACAGAATATTACGCATATGAGATTTGTTGGTTTAGCAATGATACAACGACCATATACGTCATATTGCCGATTGGAACTTTTTTATAAATTTGTCACTGTTCATCACTTCATAATACTCTTTTCCACTGAGATTTAGCATCTTAGGCTTTTCACCCTGTTCCCCATCAAAAAGTGGTTTCTTGACTGCTATCTTTCCAAAAAGACCATTCCTGATCAAGCTTCCTCAGACTGTAGAAGGGTCAACTTGGCATCCCAATGAAGCCCCCAGATGCTGCTATTGCTCAAGTGTAAGGGGAGGTCACACTAAATACTTGTCACTGTAACCAACAGAAGCTGTTTTTAATTTTTTTTTAATACTGCATACAAATTTCAGGTATTTTCTGGTTACATTATAATAAAGAGCTTGATTATTATTATTATTATTATTATTATTATTATTATTATTATTATTATTATTATTATTATTATTGCTAAAACAATGGTATATCTAATCTAATGGTGGGCTGAGACTTTTGGACAGTACTGTATCCCAAATTTGTAATTGAAGATACCTTCACCTGAACTCTGGTACTTTTTATAGATTATTTTGTTGACAATTTTATAGAGATTAGAAAAATACACAGTGTACATGTACACATACATTAATGACGTTACCAACAGAGAAGTTTATTGTATCATCAGAAAATTGTGTCTTCAACACACAATGTTACAGCCATCCATGGCAGGCAGTAGAAAGGATCACATATGAAAGTGGGAAGGGTGACAGTCCCCACTCCTTCATCAATCCATGGGACACAAACCAATTTTGGTATCTGTAAAATCAAGTGCACAGAAGAAGACAGTGCCATCGTTCAGGCTTCATGATCTGGCCAAGGACGTCCCATGCTCTGCAATTTGAAAAGATTATGAGCCTGGCTTCACATGTCCAGGAGGAAGTATGTGCAAGTCTACGGCGTTCTAGGTGTGTACTTATTGGGTGACACTGGAGACCCAGTTAGTATATGGGAGCTGCAATGATTAAACTAGTAACAACTACAGTGGTGCTTGAAAGTTTGTGAACCCTTTAGAATTTTCTATATTTCTGCATAAATATGATGTAAAATATCATCAGATTTTAACACAAGTCCTAAAAAAAGATAAAGAGAACCCAGTTAAACAAAAATATTATACTTGGTCATTTATTTATTTAGGGAAATGATCCAATGTTACATATTGGTGAGTGTCAAAAGTATGTGGACCTTTGCTTTCAGTATCTGGTGTGACCCCCCTGTGCAGCAATAACTGCAACTAAACGTTTCCTCTAACTGTTGATCAGTCCTGCACACCGGCTTGGAGGAATTTTAGCCCATTCCTCCTTACAGAACAGCTTCAGCTCTGGGATGTTGGTGGGTTTCCTCACATTAACTGCTCACTTCAGGTCCTTCCACAACATTTTGATTGGATTAAGGTCAGGACTTTGACTTGGCCATTCCAAAACATGAACTTTATTCTTCTTTAACCATTCTTTGGTAGGACGACTTGTGTGCTTAGAGTCGTTGTCTTGCTGCATGACCCACCTTCTCTTGAGATTCAGTTCATGGACAGATGTCCTGACATTTTCCTTTAGAATTCTCTGATATCATTCAGAATAATTTGTTCCACAATGAGGGCAAGCCGTTCCTGGGCCAGAGCGCAAAACAGGCCCAAACCATGATACTACCACCACCAGTTCACAGATGGGATAAAGGTTCTTACGGATGGATGGAATGCAGTGTTTTCCTTTCTCCCAAACATAACGCTTCACACGCAAACAAAAAAAATCCATTTTGGTCTCACCCGTCCACAAACAAAACATTCTCAATATTTTTCTGTTTTGTCCACGTGATCTTAGCAAAAAGCAAGACGAGGGCAGGCAGCAATGTTCTTTTTGGAGACAAGTGGCTTTTCCTTGACAAACCTGCCAATGCACACCATGTGTTGTTTCAGTGTTCTTCTGATGGTGGACTCATGAACATTAACCATAGCCAATGTGAGAGAGGCCTTCAGTTGCTTAGAAGTTACCCTGGGGGTCCTTGGTGACTACCAACTATACACGCCTTTGCTCTTGAGGGATCTTTGTTGATCGACCACTACTGGAGGGTAAACAATGGTTCTTGAAGTTTCCTCCATTTTGTACACAATCTGTCTGACTGGGATTGGAGGGGTCCAAACTCTTTAGAGATGGTTTTGAAACCATTTTATAGTCTGAAAATGAGCATCAAACAACTCTTTTCTGAGGGTCCTCAGAAATTATCATTGTTAATACTTTGTGCCATCTCACTAATTTGTAATATTGGATAATTTCCTCAATAAATAAATGACCAAGTATAAATTTGTCACATTTGTTAACTGGGTTCTAGTTATGATAAAGGGGAGGACTTGTGTGGAAAATCTGATGATGTTTTAGGTCCTATTTATGCAGGAAATATTATAGAACATTCTAAAAGAAATTGACAAACTTCAAGCACCATGTATGCTAGGAGAGAGAAAGAAAAACTAGAGAAAAACAACATAAAAAAAAAACATTTTTGAAATCACTGAGAAAGAGAACCATTCCTATGGTAATTACGTAGGCGCAGGAAGAGATTAGCAACATTGGCTGCCTGAGCTGTACAACTGTAAGCAGGAATATGATAATAAAAAACGCTGGTTGGAACCTTGCCTTCTGCTAGTTCTACACTACAGGAGCCATCTCTCTTCTGAGTATGAGCACATCCCTCTGGACTGGTACGCTGAACTTAGAGTATCCCTAGCGGATCACTACTGTAGCGTCTTCATTGGTGGACCTAATTCCTGGTGATGGAGTGGAAATGTGTTGGGGGGGAAAATGAAATGTGGATAATCATTGGCTATTTTATTTCTTTTAAACTGTCACTGAGAATACCTCTTTTTTCTTTGTATGTTTGACACATTAACATACAGATAGCTATTTGTCTCACCATCTCACGCACATGCACACACACACCACACACACAGCACATTATACTCCACACAGAATTAGAAACACCGCGGCATTTGATGGACCTATTTATCCGATCGATTCATCCATTTATCTATCTCTCCTCCCCGGACATTTATCAACTTCCATCTAGCAAGCAATCCAAAATAAACAGAACTCCTCCATGTTTCACATTCATTAAAAGGACATGCCCCTCTGGAAGTCACAGTGAAAGTTCAGTTCTAGTTTGTTGTATTGGGCATACGAGGGTCTTAAGCTGCAAACTTCACTAGAACCAACTGCATCGCTCTGGGCTAAAGGAAGTGTGCCTTACTCATTCTCCACCATGTACCTACATATTTGTGTCGATGCTCATACCTTTGAGGTTTCATAAAGCTGCAGATAGCAAAACAACAAGCAACTGTCTTCCACAATTCTGACACCGAAGTAGAGAGGCCAGTGGGAACATTCTTTTTGTTAGGCTAGCACATTATGTGACAGTATGATAACGGGGGGTGAACAGGCAGCCTGCCACCAAAAAAAATCAGTACCCATACTGTTGAAAGATGTAGGAGGACTGCTTTCTCTTATCTTTCTGTCATTTACCCAACTCATTGTCTTTTTCATACCATAGGTTCTTTTTCAGGCATAGGCATTCCTGACTTCTCTAATGTCTGGATGCACGCCTCTAAAACTACAATCTTCTCCGTCAGACTGGCTACATGCCTACACCTATCACAAGTAAAATTTACACTAATGACGGAGAAAGAATAGCTAAACATGCCACACTTGGCACAGGGGACAAGCACAGCAGAAGCCATCTTAGTACAATTAATGAATTAAAGGTACTTAGCTTCGGGTGGTGTTGTGGGGTGCCGAGTGAAGATATGGTTCAGCTGCAGCCGATGGTCCAATGCAATGCTTCATTAAAGCGTTAATACAAGTTAAGTCAATACAAAACGTCACAAATAACTAAGTCTCAGAAAGAAAGTGGGAAAAGACTGTAAAAAAGTTATAAAAACACACACTACTGCAAAAGAAGACGCAACTCTGGTAATTAGCTAATGTCTAATTATTGCAAACAGAAGCCGGTATACCTGTAAAGTTACTAAATAACGATTAGCGGCAAAAAAATATCATCTGCCGGTACGAGAATAAAATGATTAAGATGTTGTAAAAACCTACTATATATACGATTATAAATGATACAGATGCGATCGGGAATTAAAATAGTTCAAAATGACCAGGTATAATATTTTTTTGTCATTTGTTTAACTGGGTTTTCTTTATCTACTTATAGGACTTGTGTGAACATTTGATAATGTTTTAGGTGATATTTATGCAGAAATATAGAAAATTCTGAAGGGTTCACAAACTTTCAAGCACCACTGTATCCTTCGTGGTGTCGTGCGTCTCAGGCGAGGCATTGCAATGGGCCACCAAGAATGGCTCAAGCCTGGACCGGGACACGGCGAGTTTTTACCAAAAAGTTCTATTTTGGTTTCATCTGACCACATTATATTCTCCCAATCCTCTTCTTGATCATCCATATGCTCTCTGGCAAACTTCAGATAGGCCTGGAAAATTACTGGCTTAAGCAGGTGGACACACCTGGCACTGCAGGATCTGAGTCCTTCTCGGCGTTGCCTTTGCTTCTTTAGTACCAGCTGTCTGCAGGTCATTCATCAGGTCCCTCCATGTAGTTCTGGGATTTTTGCTCACTGTTCTCATGATCATTTTGACCCCATGGGATGAGATCTTGCGTGGGGCCCCAGATCAAGGGAGATTGTCAATGGACCTGTATGTATTTTATTTTCTTACAATTGCTCCCACAGTTGATTTATGCACACCAACCTGCTTGTCTACTGCAGATTTACTCTTCCCAGCATGCTGCAGGTCTACAATTTTCTTCCTGGTGTCCTTTGACAGCTCTTTGGTCTTGGCCATGGTTGAGTTTGGAGTCTGACTGTTTGAGGCTGTGGACAGGTGTCTTTTATATAGATAACTGTCACGACGGCGATTGAATCCGCGCCGCAACACCAGAGGGAGCCATCGCCCGAATTCTAACCGTCACTTCCGGTAGATTGGCCATCTTTGAGCCTTTATAAGTGCGGGAGATTCAAACATTCTCTGCGAGGTCTCGTCAGCACCATCTATGATTTTGAGCGTTCTATACATTTTGGATTTACTTGTTAATGGACTTTTGTTTGGATTTCCACCCTCGAGTTTGCCATACCCTTCTGCTTTGTCTGACTGGTTTACGGATTTACTGGTATTTGACCCCGGACTGTGTACTCACTCTGTTATTTGGATTTTGTCTATTAAACCTGCTATTGATTCCTATTCAGCGTATGTGTGTGTCGTAACAGAAGACCTCACCACAGCATGGAATCAGCAGGTTTAACCGATTGGCTCGACAAACAGGAGCAGAACATGGAGGAGATAGCCTGACTGGTACAAGAGCTACTCCTACGTTCGGCTCCCCCACTGCCGGAACGCACCGAACCCACCAGCTCCTTATCCAGCCTGAACGGAGGAGCATCTGCGGTCGGAACTATACCGCAAGCAGCCCCAATGCTGGTTCACATGGCTATGCCCGAAAGGTATTACGGAGCGTTACATACTTGTAAGGAGTTTCTTATGCAATGCAGTATCTATATCGAACACCACCCGGAACAATTCCAGGTTGATTCGGATAAAATTCACTTCGTTATCTCCTTACTTACGGGCAAAGCTAAACAATGGGCCACCGCTTTATGGACGCAGGGTAGCGACGCACTGACATTGGAGGAGAAGTTTTTTTCTCTGTTTCAGGAGGTGTTTGATCACCTCGCAGCGGGACGAGATGTGGGCACGATTCTTTGCACACTCCGACAGGGGAAACGTATGGCTGCAGAATATGCTTTGGAATTCAGAACGGTGGTGGCTGGGAGTGGGTGGAACGAGCCCGCTCTTCTCACTATGTTTAAGAAGGGGCTTCGACCAGAACTGCGTACAGAAATGGCGGTTCGAGAAGCCACCTTGAACCTGGACGCCTTTATACACCACTCTATTGTCCTTGACAATTTATTGTGGGAGAGCAAGCCCCTTCATTCAGCACATCTGAAGGAACTCGTTCCCGAGGCTAAGGAGCAGGACCCAGAACCCATGGAACTGGAGAGAACACACCTGACACCTCAAGAGCAACGTCGGCACCTGCAGAAACGCCTCTGTTTGTACTGCGGGGAGGCGGGTCATCAGTGTGCTGGCTGTCCTCTACGACCAGGGGGCATCGGCTCTGAAGAGGTGAGTGAGTCAATCATGCCTGAAGTTAATACTAAGTGTGTGCATGTCCAAGTTCAGCTAAGCTGGGGTTCAGGTTCTACTCTCTTGACAGCTCTAATAGATTCAGGAGCCCCGAGGAATTTTATCAACCGGGAAGTGGTTCATCAGCATCACATCCCTGTAAAGGTCTCTGACCATCCCCTCACCCTCAGAGCCATTGACGGTCATCTACTGGGAGAGAGGACAGTAAGACAACACACACTGGGGCTGACTCTCCACACTGGACTGCTGCACGAGGAGCAGATCTCCCTGTACGTCATCCCCACTCCTCGTCATGACATCATCCTGGGGTATCCCTGGTTGGTTAAACACCAGCCGAACATCTTGTGGAATCAGGGTGAGATAACTAAGTGGGGAGAACAGTGTTTTATCTCGTCTGACACTCCCGATCAGGGCTACACAAGTCGAGAGCTCCGGCAGGGAAAGCCAGCTGGAGATTCCTACCTGTTACAAGGATTTGGCGCAGGTGTTCTCGGAACTCCGAGCCAGCAAACTGCCGCCTCATCGTCCAGGGGACTGTGCTATCGACCTGCTGCCTGGCAGTATGCCTCCACGAAGTAGGATTTACCCTGTTTCGAGAACGGAATCGGAGGCGTTGGAGAAGTATGTGGAGGAGGCTCTTAGTCAGGGGTACATTCGACCCTCCACTTCACCTGCAGCGGCCAGCTTCTTTTTTATACAAAAGAAGGACAGAGGTCTCCGACCTTGCATAGATTATCGGGGCCTAAATGCTATAACCGTCAAATACAAGTATCCACTCCCTCTGGTCCTGGCAGCCTTGGAACAGCCGAAGGGGGTCACCGTCTTCACAAAGCTGGACTTAAGGAGTGCCTACAACCTTCTTCGTATTCGCAAGGGGGATGAGTGGAAGACCACCTTTGTGACCACCCATGGACATTAATAGTATCAGGTCATGCCCTTTGGGTTAGCTAATGCCCCTTCTGTCTTCCAGGCCTTCATAAACGAGGTACTGAGGGACATGATTGAATCTTAATCTATTCGCCCACCTATGCGCAACATATGCAGCATGTACGTTTTGTGCTCCAATGCCTATTAGAGAACAGACTATTCATCAAGCTCGAAAAGTGCAGTTTTCATGAAACCTCCGTAAAGTTTCTGGGGTATGAGATCACGAAGTGGGGGGTTCGCATGGAAGAGAATAAGGTGCAGGCTGTCCTCGACTGGCCCTGACCCTCCACTATCAAAGAACTACAGAAGTTCCTCGGCTTTGCCAACTTCTACCGGCGCTTCATTCGGGGGTTTAGCAGTGAGGCTGCTCCCCTCACTTCTCTGCTGAAGGGTGGCAGTAAAAAAATAGTATGGTCCCTCACCGCAGAGACAGCTTTCCGGGCTCTGAAGAGCAAGTTTGCCTCGACTCCTATCCTGGTTCATCCCAATCCGGAACTCCCGTTTGTCCTTGAAGTGGATGCCTCTTCCACCAGCGTAGCAGCAGTTTTATCGCAGAGGGTCAGTTCCCCATCTAAGTTACACCCATGCGCTTTCTTGTCCCACAAACTCAGCGCTGCAGAACGTAATTATGTTGTCGGTGATAGAGAGGTATTGGCCATGAAGTTGGCCTTCGAAGAGTGGCGACACTGGCTGGAGGGGGCCAAGTTTCCATTTCTGGTGTTGACGGATCATAAGAACTTGGAGTATCTGCGAGCCACCAGAAGAATCAACCCCAGACAAGCAAGGTGGGCCATGTTCTTTTCCCGTTTTGATTTTACTGTGTCTTATCGCCAGGGTCAAAGAAGAGAAAGGCTGACGCCCTATCACGACTGTGGGAAGCAGAGAAAGTGGATGAGAACCCCTCCACCATCTTCCCACTGGACTGATTAGTAAGTCCTATCCTCTGGGAGATCTCTGATCAGATTCAGCAGGCACGGTCCAGGGAGACCTCGCCGGTGGACTGCCCACCGGATCAAGAATTTGTTCCCAGGGACTGCTGGAGAATCGCTACTGGTGGAGAGGTCTCCGTAAGGATGTGCACACGGTGGTAACCTCCTGCTCGGTTTGCGCTCTGTCCAAGGAGTCTCGTCAGCGACCCGCAGGGCTGTTAGAGTTGTTACCGGTCCCCAGATGCCCGTGGTCTCATCTAGGAATCGACTTTATCACAGACCTCCCTCCTTCACAGAGTATGACCTCCGTACTGGTTATTGTGGATCGATTCTCCAAGGCTTGCCATCTTATCCCCCTTGCGAAGCTGCCTACCGCCTGGGAAATGACCTGGGAGGTCCTCAGGTTACTTCTCGAGTCTGGAGAGAGTTCTGCCGTGTATTGGAGGTAAATGCGAGTTAGACATCCTGCTACCACCTGGAGAGCAATGGTCAAACAGAATGTTTAAACCAGGAAATAGGGAGGTTCCTGAGATCGTACTATGCCAGATCTCAACATGACTGGGCGAAATATCTTCCCTGGGTAGAATATGCTCAGAACTCTTTGAAAAACGCTACCACGGGCTTAACCCCTTTCCTGTGTGTTGTAGGCTACCGACCGCCGCTATTCCCATGGTCAGGGTCACCTTCTGATGTACCCGCGACCGACGACTGGATACAACACCGCAAACAGACCTGGGAGGAAGAGCACGTCATGTCACGTTATGTCACGACGTCGGGTGAATCTGCGCCGCAACACCAGAGGGAGCCATCGCCCGAATTCTAACCATCACTTCTGGCAGATCGGCCATCTTTGAGCCTTTATAAGTGTGGGAGATTCAAACATTCTCTGCGAGGTCTCGTCAGTACCGTCTACGATCTATACAGTTTGGATTTACTTGTTAATGGACTTTTATTTGTATTTCGACCCTCGAGTTTGCCATAACCTTCTGCTTTATCTGCCTGGTTTACGGATTTACTGGTATTTGACCCCAGACCGTGTACTCACTCTGTTATTTGGATTTCATCTATTAAACCTGCTATTGATTCCTATTCAGCGTATGTGTGTGTCCTAACAATAACGAGGTCAAACAGGTGCCATTAATATAGGTAACGAGTGGAGGACAGAAGAGCTTCTTAAAGAAGAAGTTACAGGTCTGTGAGAGCCAGAAATCTTGCTTGTTTGTGGGTAATACTCACTTTCCACCATGGTTTACAATTAAAGTCTTTAGAAATCCTTCAATTTGATTTCTCATTTTGTCCCTCATAGTTGAAGTGTACCTATGATGAAAATTACAGAACTTGCGCAATCAGTGGCTGACTAAATACTTTTATGCCCCACTGTATATGTGAACCTAATGTCTATATTTTGTGCTTTGCGTGTAACAATGTCTTCTGTAGCATATGTATTATCATAGCAAGGCTCAGGGTACACTGCACTGGTTGTTTAATATATTTATGTAACGTATCCTGATGTAGTGCCTAATAAACTGGCGACTCAGTGTTATTCTATCACACTTTCTGCTCCATAGATAGTTATGAGTGATGTCAGTACTTAAACAACATGTCGCACATAGTAGCAGTTAATGTTACACATGGGCACTTAAACAATAATTCAATTAACACTGACAATAAACAATGGAGATACTGAGTGTATGTGCTATTTAAGGTCTATTTATTTCTCAAAAATCGGATTGTTCTCAGCTATGCATCTGTTTTTCCTCTGCATGTGTGTGGTATGTAGAACAAAATCAATTTAGTAGAGTGACTTAGAACTGATGCAGAATTACAAGGTACAATCCAGGCAGCTGTAGTTTAAAAGCCTTTCTCAAGGGCACAACTGTAGCAGCTTGATAGTGCTGAGGCTTGAATCACAACCTCCTGGTCCAAAGTCCAGCACCATAAACACTGCTCTATTTCCATAACACAGTCTTTTCAGATTTTAATTTGAGTCACAAACAGAAGACTTCATTGAGCACATATTCTTTCATCATTTGTTTTAAGTTATTTAAGTATTTTGTCTGATAAGGGACACCTCATCCATCACAAAAATTAGACATCATAAAGGATTCTTCTGCCTGACAATGTACATATTGACACTTGGAAAAGCCATCTCTTGAAAGCTAAAAACGTGCATCCTGTGCAACTCTCTACAGTTAAATATCTGAAACTCAGCTGTGTTTCAACAGAGAGCCACAGCTTATTTTCATCGATTCAGCCATCTTGTCCCAGATTATAGAAGAAATGTTGATCAATGAAAATGAAAGATAAATCTAAATGCAAATGATCTTACTCTTCAGGCCATGCTTTATTGGCAGACATTGATGATGTTCGATATCTGTTTATTTCCTCTCTTTGTGCAGATTAATAAGTAAGAAATAAGCCCTTGGCATGTGATATGCAAGAGTTTGAGAGCTGAGACAAACTCCTTTCATAAGTGTTTAAGTAGACACAAAATTCAGAGGGGGAAGTTGGTTGACCTCACTGAGCTCTGGGTGGTGCGTGTATGCATTTGGGGGTGATTTGACTGACAGGATGACAGCAGCTAAGTGTCTGTGGAAGTAAAATGGCCAGACAGAGTCCGCTGCTGCAGATCCAATCACATGTCAGCTAGGACACAATTATCTGTCAGACAGAATGGAAGCATTTATCCACCTCAGGCCAGGATATCACAGGCACAGACAAACTCATGTAAGGCACACCCTGTCAGGCTCTCTCTGGAACTGGAAGAGTCATATGCTTCTTCTGTAGGTGCAGCTTGAGTGGTGTACATTTCATACTTTTAGTGCAAATTGAGCTTTATTCTCAAATGGCATACTACTAGCCACATCCCACATAAGCAGTATAATGGTGAACATTTATGGCAGAAGGTCTGCAATATGTGCTAGCGCACAAAAATTACCAGCAACATATTTAAACCAGACTTCTAAAGACTTTTAAAGTTCTAAAACATGCTGATTTTGTAGTGGTCAGTATAGTAAGGTAGCATGTGGGTTTTTACCTGATGCTTGCCATTAAGTTCAAACCATTGGTTTTGATTTGGACCTACAAAAATATGCCCTATTCTCAGTTTTTATCTGTTTTTCCTCGTGATGGTCACAGTAGAGGATATGGAGAATATCCTGAAATTCACTGGGTGCAGACAGAGGTACACCTTAGCCAGGGTGGCAGTCCATCGTAAATTTCGGAAACGCACCGCCTACCCTTTACATTGCACACTGCACCCAGGAATTGTACCCAGGATCTCAGGACATGCTGTTTACTGCAACTAGGTCTTACCACTGAGCCACAAGAGGTACTATGTACTTGATTGAGTAGTATCTAGTGTAAGGATATAGTGTGCACTGTTTGGAGTACAGCCTCTGTAGCTTAAACACAGAAGTGGATCAATGCTATAAACTATACGAGATTTATGACACATCAAAATGGACAGCCAGGTTAAATCAACAACTAGATTGAGTAACATTTACTGTGCACAGTGTGCTATGATAGACCGGGTGATTAAAATACAAATATTATAAAATTGTACATTGGGATAGGATGATATGTGTAATTATACAGTTTATGGATAGAGTTGTTCTGCATCCTGCAGAATCACATAGCTAAGGGAATGTGTGACAAGCAGCATGGCGAATGACACCACTAAAACAATTACTTCTCAATAAGAATTAGCTGCCTCATGGAGCAAGAGACTATCATTCTAGTCTGGTATGAAATGGTAATTGGTTGGTGCTGTTAAATGCTGCCTACTTTTCTTCATCAAATAATTTCATACAGACAGTGGAGCACTTGAATTAAAATATTGTATCTCAGTCTGCTCATAACTGAGCAGCTCAGTACTACAAAAGGTTTTACTAACTTAGCTATGTCAATGTTTACTAAGAACAAGATAAAAACAATATTACATTGGGGCAAAGCTTTTAATTTAGTCTTTATTACATCTACTAGTATTGGAGCAAACATGGGTGTGGCAGTATATTGTGTTACCATTCACCATATTAAAAAGCAGGCGAACCGTGAAAACAAAAATATAAAGGGGTTTTAGGACCCAATTGCAGCTAGCTCCAGATGGAAAAGGTGAACCAAAAGTTTAAGTGAATGAAGCAAGTAAATAAACCCCAAATAAATAAAGCTGCTCTACCTGGCAGCTGGTGATTGAACCCTGATCGCTTACAACAAGGTCCGATGCGTTACCGTTTTGGCGGTACATCATAAAAAGGACAGGAAAGATATATGAGCACTAGTGCAGAGGGTACTCAAATGAAAAGTACCACAAAAAAGGAGATAAAAAAGAAAAGTCAATAACAGGTACAAAAGCCAACTGTGGGGATGAAAAGGAAAATCGCTTCTAAAGCGGAAGCGGTACACCAAAGAAACGCCCGGCCGAGCAGGGAAAAATGGAGAGCTTGCTTGATGCAGCGAAACCTGAAGGTCCCGCAAAAAGCCCCGAAGGACCAGAAAGAGTAGCGATAGTGATTAACACCACGAACACTACTAGGAAAAACCGTAAATGCACAATGGGAGGTGACTGTGATGGGTGACCGTGAAAGCCTGACCCTGCCATGCCACATCTACAGCCCTAGCTTACCTCGAGCCTTGCAGCTATACCTGGCTAGCCTACTATAAAGGGCAAGCCTCAGCGCTATCCCTGCCAGGAAAAGGTCACCAGGGAGAGGAGGTAGGTGGAGTGGATAATTTCCCTTCCGTCTAAGCAGCAGCTTGACCTACTGTGTCTAAGCAGTAAGAACGCCCAGATGGGTGAATAGTGCAAAGCCTGACTAGTCTCAGGGACGTTCTTAAATACCTCAGCCAGCAGTTGTTGCGAATTTGGCAATTAATTACACAAAACCCGGCACCTGTGAGCCATAGAGCGTCTTGTGAGCATCAGGAAGATTAATGAGCCGACGTTGCCCTCTAGGGTACAGTTTGCAGTGTCCCGACCTTCAAAAAGGTACCAAATGGGAGGGTGAGCACTGGTGGCTTAAGGGCGGAGCTCTGCGCTGGCAGCTCCAGGGCAGAGCTCGGTGCTGGCAGCTCAAGGGCAGAGCTCGGCGCTGGCGGCTCAGAAACAGGGCTAGACCCGACAAGGCCAACGAAAAACGAGCTAACATGCTCAAGTACGGAGCTGGGTGCAATAACTGCTCAGATAAGGATCGCTGGATAATCAATCCACGCTACCAAGCTTCGAAGGGCATGCGACCGGCCAGGAGGCAGAAGTGTCCAAACCAGACATCGCGCCTGGGATGCACTGACATACCCAGTGGTGAGGACCTGTCTTTAAGGGGGGATTGGGAGAAAAAAATGTGGTCAAAAACTGGTTCCAGATAGCTGGAGCCAGCACCTCCAACTTGGACCGAGGAGGGTATCGACGCTTACAGCGATTGGGGACCTCCATGAAGGAAGTCCTAGGAGCTAACGCTGGGTCCTGGACTGGTTGCACCATTCTGTTATGGTACGCCATATTAAAAAGCAAGTGAACCGTGAAAACAAAAAACATGAAGGGTTTTCAGGACCAAATTGCAGTTAGCTCCAGATGGAAAAGGTGAACCAAAAGTTTAAATAAATAAAAGCCATTAAATAAACTCAAAATAAATAAAACTGTATTAGAAATCTTGCAGTTGGTGATTGAATCCTGACCGCTTACAGCAAGGTCCAATGCGTTACCATTTTTCCATCAGGCAGTGCATGATAACACAGCCCAAAAAAAGGAGATAAAAAAGAAAAGCCATTAACAGCTGCAAAAGCGAGCTGTGGCGAGCGAGGGGATGAAAAGGAAAAGCGCTTCTAAAGCAGAAGCAGTATGCCAAAAAACCTCAGTAATGGGCCAAAGAAGTCTGAAGCAAGCCGTGAACGCTATTAGGAAAAACCACGAATGCGCAAGGGGAGAGGAGCAAGGAAACCCTGCCACATCTACAGCCCTAGCTTACCTCGAGCCTTGCAGCTCTACCTGGCTAGCCAACTACAAAGGGCGAGCCTGAGCACTATCCCTGCCAGGAAAAGGTCACCAGGGAGAGGAGGTAGGTGGAGCGGATAATTTCCCTTCCGTCTAAGTGGCAGCTTGGCTGTCTGTGTCAAAAAGAGCGATAAGAGTGCACAGACGGGCGAATGGTGCAGCGCCTGACCAGGCTCAGGGACATTCTTAAATACCTGAGCCAGCAGGCGAACTTGGCAATTAATGCCACAAAACCAGACACCTGTGAGCCACAGAGTGCCGTGTGAGCATCAGGACGATTACTGAGCAGATGCTGTCCTCTAGCGTACACAAGACAGGGGCAGCGCGACTCATACTATATTGAAAGTATACATACCACATTATATAGGGTATATGTAATGTTCTATTCATGGTCAAACTCATGGAATCACCACACTTTAGGATGTTCACTTAGCAATTCTTCTATGTACTGTAGCAATCAAACAAATCACAGATGTACCTTTGTGTATTGTTTATCCCCTGTGTTTTATATTATATGAAGCCCCAATTCTTGAGAATAACATCACTAAGCCTCTTTTTCTAGTGCTTAATATGTTAGGGTTCAACCAGCTAGCGGGATACTGGTCGAGGGAAAACTCTAGGAGGAGGACCCAAGTGCAGGAGAATATAAATATGCATATATATATATATATATATATATATATATATATATATATATATATCAAGATGAATAGACGTATATAGATACGAGCTAGCGGCGAAGCCGGCGAGTGAAACACACCCTTGAGGGGATGACCGTGGCCGGGATTTGAGCAGAGAGTCACAGGTATGAAAGGCGAGTGAGTTACCACTACACCACTTGGCCACGAAGGGAGAGATTTACTATAGCAGTAAGGGCAGACAGAAGGGCCGTCTTGAACGGGCTCAAACTAAAGTAATTAAAGTAAACTAAAATAAATCGGCTAACAAGTATAAGTTCCACGAGTAATTGATTTAACAAAACAAACCCGGGGGCGGGGATAATTTGGTTTCACTAATAACGAGAAATAGAACGAAAAAGAGATCACTACTCAGCGAGAGTTGAGGGCGCAGCACGGAGGTCTCCAGAGAAGCCGAAGCGTCCAACGGAAGCGCACGCGCACACACCGGACTTCGGCAAACGAAGCGGGACTCCGAGGCGGCTTCCTTGCGCTGCAAGAAGCGCACGTGTAAGGAACCTGAACAAATAACAGGAATAACGGGCTTCCCAATCGGGAGGGGGAATACAGTGGCACAGACAGACCAGGAAATGTCGAGGGGAAAAAATAACCGCTGATCGGCAATGGCGAATGACAGCGGAGGAACGCAGCAAAAATGGAGGAAGAGAGGTCAGTAGCGGTTAGCTTTCCCTTCCTATCTACTGCCCTGGCCAATTCACCTCGAGCCTCCAGACTCTACTCGGCTGATCCTCTTTCAGGACCAGTCGTACCTTTAAGCCCTATCAAAAATACGCTACTAAAAACACTTCGAAATAAAGCAAGAGAAGTCGAGTGTATGAGCTGATAGTGCAATTTTTTTTCTGTTATATGACTGCATCACAGTTCTGACAATGTTTTGCAAAGTTTACCCTCTGCATTTCTGGCTTGCTCTTATTAAAATGTCCGTTCATGAGCCTCTTCCAGAAATCTTTTTGGCATGGTGGTGGCATCTCACAAAGAATTCTGGAATTTGAAAACCCCAAGATTCGGCTAAACTCTGCAGTTCTTGAACAGTTATTAACAATTTCCTAATCTGTGCTGGGACACAACCTTCTGTCTCATTTCCACTGACAGCATACTTTCAACCATGTTGTTTAATAACAACATGCATTGGATAATGGTACCCAATGGTCTTTACCAAAAAAAAGAATTTTCCCTTACAGATCAAATCAAATCAAATTTTATACAGCACTTTTTACATTGGAACATTGTCTCAGAACAGCTTTATTACTACCTAAGCCCACAGCCCTAATTGTGCAAGCCTAGGGTGACAGAGGCAAGGAAAACTGCCTAAATGTGTTTAGGAAGAAACCTTGAGGACAATGACTCAAAAAGGGACCCATCCTCATTGGGGAGCCTAGATTTTATATGTAAGAATTTAGCTAAGTAGCCTAATTGGTAAGGTTATAGTAAAAGTTTAAATAAACAGAAGCAAAATATAAAAATAAATAAATAAATAAGAGAACATATTTAAAGAAGATAAAAAATACAATAAAATACAAAAATATACCAACTGTAATAAATTAAAGTGAATACAAAGTTGTGAAAACTAGAATAAAATAGAGAATATATGTAACGATTCGGGGTCTCAGAGTTAGCATAGAGACGAGTGCAGGTTCTCAGAATGTAAATAAAGGTATTTATTAAACAAAAAGAGACACAACGTCCAAAAGAACATAAGAAAGCAAAACCAAAGGCATAAGAAACCTAAACCACACAACCACCGCTAGACATCTTACAATAAAGTAAAGCACGAGCTTACCGGAGAGTAAATCACCAAGGCACACACAAGCATATAAGCCAGCCAACTACGAACAGAGACGCATAAACTGGGATGCACAGAATACAGAGCCAAAACCGAAACGAAAGCCAGAATCAATAAACATAGAATACCCGACATAAGATGGAAAATAACCCGCGACAAACCAGCGCTGGAGTTGCACATATATAGCGTCCACAACAGCTGATGCAGGTGAGCAATCGTAAGACTCCCTCGTGTACTCTCCAGTCCGGTAGAGCAACATGAGCGGAACCATCCAGATCACCCCTAGTGGCAAGGAGAAGCGGCAGGGAGGAAATACAGCAGCAAACCGTGACATACCCCCCCACCAAGGAGTCCAAGATGCAGCCAGGACTCCAAAAACGCCCCTCCTTCCCCGGGCGCAAAGCAAAGTCAGGGGGCTTCCTCTCCGGGCGCAAGCACCGAACCCGGGCGGGTGGCGGGAGGCCAGACGGAGGGACCGTACCACTGGACAGGTGGACCCCTCAGTGGTCCCGGAGGCAGATAATCCCAAACCGCAGGCCTCTAGCACGTCCACAGGATCCGTTGCCCTCTGTACGGCCACTGAATCCATCACCCTCGGTGCTGGCACAGGTACCCTCGGCCTCAGCATGGCCACAGAATCAGTCGCCCTCGGTGCTGGCACAGGTACCCTCGCCCTCGGCACGGCCACTGGATCAGTCGCCCTCGGTGCTGGCACAGGTACCCTCACCCTCGGCACGACCACAGGACCAGTAGCCCTCGGCACAGCTACTGGAGCAGATCTCCTTGGTGCTTGAACAGGAACTCTCGTCCTCTGCACGGCCACTGGATCCGCTGCCCTCGACACGGTCACAGGACCTGGAACAGGCACTGCAGGTACAGGCACTAGAACACTCGCTGTCGGCATGGCCGCTGGATCTGTTACCCTCGATGCTGATGCCGGCACACGATCAGTCACCCTCAGCACAGCAACTGGATCCACAGCCCTGGACACGTCCACAGAACCTGAAACAGACAATATGGGCATAGCCACTGGAACCGCTGCTCTTGATGCTGGTGTAAGACCAGTCGCCCTTGGCACGGCTACTGCAGCAGGTCTCCTAGGCGGGAGTGGGACCAGCAGCCCTCGGCACGGCTACTGGAACAGATCTCCTTGGTGCTGGCACAGGACCAGTAGTCCTCGGCACGGCCACTGGATCCGCTGCTCTCCTCACATCCACTGGACCAAAAGCCCTCGGCAAAGCCACTAGATCTGCTGTCGCCCTTGGCACAGGAGCAGTCGACCTCAGCACCGCTACTGGCTCCGTCGCCCTTGTTGCAGACACTGGAACTCTCGTCCATGGCACGGCTACAGTACACTGTTGCCCTCAGTGTTGGCACAGGTTCTGGAACCGACAGTCTCGGCGCTGGCACTGGCACGAATGTCAGAGACGTTGGAGTCGGTACGAATATCCGTGGCGCGGGATTCGGTGTGAATGTCCGTCATGCAAATGTCCGAGGAGCGGGAATCGGCAAGAATGTCCGAGGAGCGGGAGTAGGCGCAAATGTCCATGGTAGCGGAATTGGTACAAGGCTGGTGAGTTCTGAAACCCGAACATCAATCGCTAACGGCTCATTGTCAAAGCTAGCTGCTCAGAAACACCACGACAGAACGCTCTCGGCTCAACAACTGAACTAGCCAAATCAGAGACGTCAAAGTTCCTCGCTTTTGGCTCTGATGCGGAATTAGAGAGGTCAGAATCACGAATATCCACCGCTTTCAGTTCCTTGACTGAGCTTGCGTGTTCTGAATTACCATAAGACGAAACCAGCTCAATAACTGAGCTAGCCCGTTCAAAAACAAAAGACGCGATCGGTTCAATAACAGAGATTGCCTGTACAGAATCCTGACACAGAGAAGCTATCTACAATGGAGATATCTTGGTCGTAAACAGGATCCTGGGAAGCTATCAGCTCAACAACTGAGCTAGCTAAATCAGAAACAGAACCATGCATAGCTATTGGCTCAAAGACTGGGCTAGCTTGCACAGAAACAGGACAACAAAAAACCCTCAGTTCAACAACAGAGATAGCTTGATCAGAAACGAGATCACGGAAAGCTGTCGGCTCAACTACTGAGCTGGCCATGTCAGAAACACCACGACGAGACGCCATCGGCTCGACAACTGAGCTATCGAATACTGTGACACCATGACGAGAAGCTCTCGGCTCAAAAACGGAGCTACCTTGTCCAGAAAAACCACAACCAGACACCTTCAGCTCTTTCCCTGAGTTTACGTGTTCAGATACACCATAATTAGTTGTTTTGGTGTTAGTGAAACCCCGTGGGGATCCAAAACAAAATTTTAGCTCCTCGTAGAACTCCCCTACAGTTCCAGCCTTGTGTACCGGCCACACAAGGGTGGTCCATTGTAGGGCTTCACCGGTGAGATGAAGATAAACAAAAGATACCTTGCAAAGTCAGTATCAAGAGGAAATTTATCAAAATACCTGACACACTGCTACACCACCGCTAGACATTTTACGATAAAGTAAAGCACGAGCTTACCGGAGAGTAAATCACCAAGGCACACACAAGCATATAAGCCAGCCAACTACGAACAGAGACGCATAAACTGGGATGCACAGAATACAGAGCCAAATCCGAAACGAAAGCCAGAATCAATAAACATAGAATACCCGACATAAGATGGAAAATAACCCGCGACAAACCAGCGCTGGAGTTGCACATATATAGCGTCCACAACAGCTGATGCAGGTGAGCAATCGTAAGACTCCCTCGTGTACTCTCCAGTCCGGTGGAGCAACATGAGCGGAACTGTCCAGATCACCCCTAGTGGCAAGGAGAAGCGGCAGGGAGGAAATACAGCAGCAAACCGTGACATACCCCCCCCACCAAGGAGTCCAAGACGCAGCCAGGACTCCAAAAACGCCCCTCCTTCCCCGGGCGCAAAGCAAAGTCAGGGGGCTTCCTCTCCGGGCGCAAGCACCGAACCCGGGCAGGTGGCGGGAGGCCAGACGGAGGGACCGTACCACTGGACAGGCGGACCCCTCAGTGGTCCCGGAGGCAGATAATCCCAAACCCTGACCGGATACTCTGAATGATCTCCCCGAAACTGCAGGCCTCTAGCATGTCCACATTATCCGTTGCCCTCTGTACGGCCACTGAATCCATCACCCTCGGTGCTGGCACAGGTACCCTCGCCCTCAGCATGGCCACAGAATCAGTCGCCCTCGGCACGGCCACTGGATCAGTCGCCCTCGGTGCTGGCACAGGTACCCTCGCCCTCGGCACGGCCACTGGATCAGTCGCCCTTGGTGCTGGCACAGGTACCCTCACCCTCGGCACGACCACAGGACCAGTAGCCCTCGGCACGGCTACTGGAGCAGATCTCCTTGGTGCTTGAACAGGAACTCTCATCCTCTGCACGGCCACTGGATCCGCTGCCCTCGACACGGTCACAGGACCTGGAACAGGCACTGCAGGTACAGGCACTAGAACACTCGCTGTCGGCATGGCTGCTGGATCTGTTACCCTCGATGCTGATGCCGGCACACGATCAGTCGCCCTCAGCACAGCAACTGGATCCACAGCCCTGGACACGTCCACAGAACCTGAAACAGACAATATGGGTATAGACACTGGAACACTCGCTCTCGGCATAGCCACTGGACCCGCTGCTCTTGATGCTGGCGTAAGACCAGTCGCCCTTGGCACGGCTACTGCAGCAGGTCTCCTAGGCGCTGGAGTGGGACCAGCAGCCCTCGGCACGGCTACTGGAACAGATCTCCTTGGTGCTGGCACAGGACCAGTAGTCCTCGGCACGGCCACTGGATCCGCTGCTCTCCTCACATCCACTGGACCAAAAGCCCTCGGCAAAGCCACTAGATCTGCTGTCGCCCTTGGCACAGGAGCAGTCGACCTCAGCACCGCTACTGGCTCCGCCGCCCTTGTTGCAGACACTGGAACTCTCGTCCACGGCACGGCTACAGTACACTGTTGCCCTCAGTGTTGGCACAGGTCCTGGAACCGACAGTCTTGGCGCTGGCACTGGCACGAATGTCAGAGACGTTGGAGTCGGTACGAATATCCGTGGCGCGGGATTCGGTGTGAATGTCCGTCATGCGAATGTCCGAGGAGCGGGAATCGGCAAGAATGTCCGAGGAGCGGGAGTAGGCGCAAATGTCCATGGTAGCGGAATTGGTACGAGGCTGGTGAGTTCTGAAACCCGAACATCAATCGCTAACGGCTCATTGTCAAAGCTAGCTGCTCAGAAACACCACGACGGAACGCTCTCGGCTCAACAACTGAACTAGCCAAATCAGAGACGTCAAAGTTCCTCGCTTTTGGCTCTGATGCGGAATTAGCGAGGTCAGAAACACGAATATCCACCGCTTTCAGCTCCTTGACTGAGCTAGCGTGTTCTGAATTACCATAAGACGAAACCAGCTCAATAACTGAGCTAGCCCGTTCAAAAACAAAAGACGCGATCGGTTCAATAACAGAGATTGCCTGTACAGAATCCTGACACAGAGAAGCTATCTACAATGGAGATATCTTGGTCGTAAACAGGATCCCGGGAAGCTATCAGCTCAACAACTGAGCTAGCTAAATCAGAAACAGAACCATGCATAGCTATTGGCTCAAAGACTGGGCTAGCTTGCACAGAAACAGGACAACGAAAAACCCTCAGTTCAACAACAGAGATAGCTTGATCAGAAACGAGATCACGGAAAGCTGTCAGCTCAACTACTGAGCTGGCCATGTCAGAAACACCACGACGAGACGCCATCGGCTCGACAACTGAGCTATCGAATACTGTGACACCATGACGAGAAGCTCTCGGCTCAAAAACGGAGCTACCTTGTCCAGAAACATTACACAGGGAAGCTATCGGCTCAATTATGGAACTAACTTGTTCTGAACCTCGAAAATGCGAAGCTATCGGCTCAATAACTGAGCTAGCAAATTCTGTCACACCACGACGAGATGATATCGGCTTAGTCACTGAGCTAGCTTGTTCAGAAATCTGACACAGAGGAGCTATCGGCTCGTTAACTGAGCTAGCTTGTACAGAAACAGCAAACAAAGAAGCTATCGGCTGATTAACTGAGCTAGTTTGTACAGAAACAGGAAACAGAGAAGCTATCGGCTCGATTACTGGACTAGTGTGGTCAGAAACACGACCATCCACAACTACTGGTTCAAATACTGAGTCAGTGTGGTCTGAATCACTAACAGCCACAGCTTGCGGTTCCAATATGGAGCTAGTATGGTCTGAATCACAAACATCCACAACTATTGGTTCAAATACTGAACCAGTGTGGTCTGAAACACGAGTATCCACAACTATCGGTTCGAGTACTGAACGAGTGTGGTCTGAATCACGAGTATCCACAACTGTCAGTTCAAGTAATGAATTAGTGTGGTCTGAAACACGAGTACCCACAACTATCGGTTCAAATACTGAACTAGTGTGGTCTGAAACCGGATTATCGGACGTTACATGCGTTGGCTGATGTTGGACTAAAATGGGGATCCAGCACATGAACAGTCAAAGTAGACCGGACAGGGCGAGTGATAAACTCCGGCTTTTCTCTGTTAGAGGGACCTATCCCAACACTATGGGTTCCTTTTCTGAGCTTTCATGTTCAGAAAAACCACAACCAGACACCTTCAGCTCTTTCCCTGAGTTTACGTGTTCCCTCGTGTGGTCTCCAGTCCGGTGGAGCAACACGAGGGGAACTGTCCAGATCACCCCTAGTGGCGAGGAGAAGCAGCAGGGAGGAAATACAGCAGCAAACCGTGACAATATAAAACTTTAGAATAAAAGACAATAGAAAATAATAATATAAAATAAATATATTCATGATTATTACTAGACATAAATTGTTTTGTAGACCGGAAATGCTGGAATGGATGTACATTAACAAATGGAGTTAATTTGACCAGACACAACATTGAAATGAAAGTCAAAGTTTGACCCCTTTAGAATTTAGGTGACCTCTTTAGAATTTGCTATATTTCTGCATAAATAATAAATAATAAAACATCATCAGATTTTCACACAAGTCCTAAAAGTAAAAAGAACCAAGTTAAACTAATGAGACAAAACATATTATACTTGGTAATTTATTTATTGAGGAAAAAGATCCAATATTACAAATTACTGAGTGGCAAAAGTATGTGAACCTTTGATTTCAGTATCAGGTGTGCCCCCCCTGTGCAGCAATAACTGCAACTAAATGTTTCCTGTAACTGTTGATCAGTCCTGTACACCTGTACACAGGCCCAAACCATGATACTACCACCACCATGTTTCACAGATGAGCATAAACAACTCTTTTTCTGAGGTCCTCAGGAATCTCCTTTGTTCGTGCCATGATACACTTCCACAAACATGTGTTGTGAAGAGCAGACTTTGATAGTTTTATGTTCTTTACATAAAACAGGGTGCTCACTCACACCTGTTTGTCATCCCATTCATTGAAAACACCTGACTCTAATTTCACCTTCAAATTAACTGCTAAATAAATAAATGACCAAGTATAATATTTTTGTCTCATTTGTTTAACTTGGTTCTTTTTATCTACTTATAGGACTTGGGTGAAAATCTGATGATGTTTTAAGTCATATTTATGCAGAAATATAGAAAATTCTAAAGGGTTCACAAACTTTCAAGCACCACTGCAATTAGCCATTAAGCTACAACATACATATGCTTTCCTCATTGGCTGCACTGTAAACCCCTCTGCATGCCTCTAATTATTTATGGTTTTGGAGTTTGATGTGTGTGCTTTGAATAAGGAGGCCACCAAATCCCTAAGACATGCACAAGAGAGAAAGCATGTGGGTGTGAATTTAGGGAATGAATCGGGTAGATATGCTGCCTCTCATTCCCTGTTCTTGTGTGCGTTAGGACCAGTGCTTCCTTTCCCCCTGCTTTAAATTATCATTTACTCAGTCTCCCTCATTCCTGCTTAAATCCCCTTAAATCCCTACTAGCTAGCGGCTATGGCTACCAAGCTAACATTTGCTACCATTCATCAAGAGGTCTCCTAGCAACTGCTCTTCCTCCTCTCTGCCTTAGATGGACTTTTGGGACAAGTGATGTGATGGATTTTTGGGACAAGTACAGTGGTGCTTCAAAGTTTGTGAACCCTTTAGAATTTTCTATATTTCTGCATAAATATGACCTAAAACATCATCAGATTCTCATCACAAGTCCTAAAACACAGATAAAGAGAACCCAGAGTTAAGCAAATAAGACAAAAATATTATACTTGGTCATTTATTTATTGAGGAAAATGATCCAATATTACATATTATTGAGTGGAAAAAGTATGTGAGCCTTTGCTTTCAGTATCTGGTGTCAATATAAAAATTATTGCTGCACTGCTTCAGAACTTTATAAAATGTCTTGAAATTGCAAAATACAATGTAATATAAAGCCAGTGGCAGAGAGGGCTTCATAACTCCAACTGAAAAAAAAAAAATCCTACAATTTAACACTGAATATTTGTCAAAACGGGGCATTATGGGAGGAACAGAGACGAGAGCAGGTTAAACATAAATGTAGCAAACCTAAGACTACACTTTAATTGGATTAATTTTTAATTAAAAAACGGGGCATCACCGGATCATTGTGGACTGGTAGATCCGGAAACCAGTTGAAAAGAGAGAAGAGAAATTGATCAGTCTAGGTCTGAATAGTGAATTCAAAGTATTGTTCTCGACTTTGTTGAATGAAACTCTCACACCAAGCAGTAAATTCAAAAGGTTATAAGAAGTTTATTAACTACAAACAAGGCAATACTAACAGACTATCTGATGTAATAACATATGTATCACAGTATCAAGATCGGGAAATGATGGCAAACGTACATATATCACAGTATGAAAACTAGGAGATGATGGCAAACGTACATATATCACAATATTAAAATCAGAAAACCAAGATGACTCTGTATGCAACTTAAGCAACAACAATTACCTAGAGTTGATGTTATCAACTAGTTTGTTACGACGTAGTGAGTTATTACTAAACTAATTACGTTGAACGTGAATAGTATGGTAGAAGCTACTTAGACATGGATGAGTCTACGTTGAAGCGTGGTTTAAGATCAAACGCAAGGTACGAGAATCAGGGACAGATAAGCCACAACAGCGGTACTTGCCGGTTTCTTTGCGGGGGCTCACGCGAAGGAGATGGAACGGAACGGGGCCTCTGCCTGTCGTCAGAAGTCACACGGGGGAATGGAAACGATCCAATCTTCAGACTCTGATGCCACTGTTCGGTGGACTCTGGAAGATCTCGGCGATTAGCCTTCGGTCCGTGGAACCGGAGATGTATTGCGGGCCTCGCTCTGGTTTGGCTTTCTTCCCAACTGTTTGGTGATCCTGGGTCTCTGACCTCAACTTGCGGGCATGCGACTCGGATTCTATCTTGGCCACAGATAAAGGTGGAGTCGAACACGTTCTAGCACCACGAGCTTCAACAAAAACTCGGAAAACTTGGATTGTACGAGAATGGTAGAGCTTAGAGTCTGGTTGGTCTTTTAACTATCTTCTAATTTGGCGATACCGAACTACTCAAGGCTGCTGGACACAGGAAACTTAACGTAAAATAAATGCGAAAACTTGAGCAAAACAAATAACAAAAGGCTGACAAAAAGAGAGGCAACTTTTAAAAGACAAAGAAAAGACTTAAAGAACAAAGAGAACAAAACAAACACACGAGCTTACCATGCGGTCGGGCCGCGTTGCTTTTGAATGTTCCGAATCATAAGCGGCTGGAGGCGGGGCATAAGGAGTTGCCCTTACTTAGCCAATGAGAAGCTGACTCATCAGTAAATCCCTGCTATCGTGGTTGTGTCTTATTTCACGATGAGTTACAGACATTCTAACTTGGATTAATATATTCCTACATATCTAAAGTGATTTAAAGTATTACATAATAACCAAAAATCCTCAAAGTTACAAGTTTAGATGCAGACTTCGTTGTAAGGTTCAGATTATCAAAGGCACCTTGAATTGATAACCTAGAACATTGTTAAAGCATTCTAACTACAGCACATACATTTGCTATTCCTTAAACAAATAATAATACGATGGATACAAGATGTAGGAAACAGTACATTCTAAATAACAACTTCATTTCTGTTCTTTATAAGTATGAACGAGTATAAAACGAGCGATCGATACGTGTAGATAAAAACAGCTGTTATTTGTAATCCTAACCATTAGTATAGCACAACTGGACCATATTACGTATAAAAATGATCATTATACTAAACATTAACCAAATACAGATGAAATTACATGACAAATCAGTAACATGCATATACATACGATTATATATGTGGATATGAAAAATATCTTTGATTGAACTCTTTGTCTGAATTAAGTCTAAATACATATGGGTGTGTTTAGACTTATTATGAAGCAAATATCATGTGTTATCTAATTAAGAGGTTCAGGCAAAATTAATCTGTTCCCAGCAAAAGTTTAATACCATTACTAAAGTTTGTCTCTTAGAATTAAAGCAGATAGTTTCTTGGTGTCGTAAATCTCCAGAGGTGTCTTCTGGCGCCAGGCTGAGGAAAATCGTAAACGTAACCGAGGTGGAAGCATGTTTGCTTTCCTTTGGAGAAATTGGGGCAGATCTCTCTTGGGAAGGGGTGAGTCTAGGGTGGACTTGTCATAATTCTTTTAAAACCACACATTGGTTTATTTTATAATGGCAAGAAGCACAGGTTATCTGGGCTTGGCCATGTCCTAAGTGTAGCGTGATGGCCGTACCCTCTCTCTCTCTCTCTCTCTCTCTACTCTCTTCCACAAGTCATAAACTTTACAACATCTTGGAATGCAATGGTCACCATCTGGACCGGATCTTTTGCCCACAGAAGGATGACTCCATCAACGGTTAACTCTTTCTCAAAACTATAACCCCCCTTTTCTT
This sequence comes from Ancistrus triradiatus, assembly GCA_025084515.1. NCBI lineage: Eukaryota > Metazoa > Chordata > Actinopteri > Siluriformes > Loricariidae > Ancistrus > Ancistrus triradiatus. The sequence goes on from JAJAGP010002953.1 coordinate 27,132, forward strand.
GCTAATTGTTGCAGAAGATAACGGTTTGTTCCCCCACAGTTGAAATTTCATCACAGCTCCTCTTGCAAACCTTCACCCAAGAACGGGGCAGATAAACAACTTCCTTTTCCTCAAAACAACAGAAGACCTTAAGACATGGCCAAGCCCAGATAACCTGTGCATTTCGCCATCATAAAATAAACCAATGTGTGGTTTTAAAAAGAATTCTTACAAGTCTACCATAGACTCATTCTCCCAAGAGAGAACTCCCCCAATTTCTCCAAAGGAAAGCAAACATGCTTCCACCTAGGTTGGGTTTACGACCTCACAGCCTGGCGCCAGAAAGACAGCCCTTGATTTAAAAACCCAAGAACTCAGCTTTCGTTCTAAAGAGACAAACTTTAATAATTGTATTAAACTCCTGATGGGAACAGTTTATCTTCATCGAAACCTTTTAATTACATAACAAATAATATTTGTATCCTGATAAGTCCAAACACGCTATATACATTTAAATGATTCATACAAAGAGTGGATCAAGGATATTCTTTTACATCCACACACCATTATAGATTATACATATGTATGTTACTGAATTTATGTATCTTCATATCTACTTGATTAATGTTTTAGTATAATTATCTTTTTTGTTTTGATATTTAGTGATCCCGTTTAGTATGATATATAGAAATAACAGCTTTTGCCTATGTGTTTTGATCGATCGGGTTTTAATAATTTGTGCAACAAACATGAAGTTATTTACAATGTAAATAAGCAGCTTGTATTAATCATAGTATTGTTTAGTTAAAAGTATAGTAAATGCCTGTGCTGTAGTTAAAATGCTTTAACGATGTTCTAGGTTATCAATTCAAGGTGCCTTTGATCATTTGAACCTTCCAACGAAGTCTGCATCTAAACTTGCAAACTTTGATAATTTTTGGTTATTGTGTGATACTTTTCAATCTCTTTTAGATATGTAGGAATATTATTAATCCAAGTTAGACCGTCTGTGGCTCATATGTTGAAATGAGACGCAACCGCGATAGGAGAGCTTTACTGAGTAGTCAGCTTCTCATTGGCTAAGTAAGGGCAAACTCCTTATGTCCCGCCTCCAGCCGCCCCCGAGCCGGAACATTCAAAAGCAACGGGGACGACCACGTAGTAAGCTAGCTTCAAGTCTTGTGTCTTTATGTTCTTTAAGTCTTTCCTTTGTCTTTTATAGTTTTTCCTATTTGTAGCGTTTTTGATTATTCATTTTACTCAAGTTTTCGCGTTTACTTTAAAGTTTCCTGTATACAGCAGTCTTAAGTAGTTCGGTATCGCTGAACTAGAAGATAGTTAAAAGACCAACCAGACTCTAAGCTCGACCATTTTTGTACCATACAAGTTTTCCAAGTTTTTGTTGAAGCTCGTGGTGTTAGAAACGCGCCAACTCCACCTTTATCTGTAGCCAAGATAAATCCTGAGTTGTACGCATGCGAGACGCCGAGTACGCGTGAAGCCCTCAGCCTAAATTGGGAAGGACGCCATTTTAAGTCACCAAGTCAACATGGTCAAACCATCGGCAAGAACCCAAAGAGCTAAACCGCTGAAGACGCCTGGTCAGAGTTACGGTGTGCAACGAAAGACGGACGCTAAAGCTCCCCAAAATCGTGTCTTTGGACGACTGGGCCAGGGTGGAATGCCCCGAACCACTCGAGTGACCTTCCAGGCGAGTACCATTTATGGCTTTTCTGGGTTCCCGGATGCTCGCGTCTTAATTTGTTAATCTTTTAACCCCGCTTCAACATAGACTTATACACGCCTAAGTAGCTTCCACCATATTCTTCACGTTCAATGTAATTAGGTTTACCAGTAGCATTGCAACGTTGGTAATTATTGCGCGACCGATAAGTTACATAGAGTCACCTTGGTTTTATGTTTTTATGTGTATGCTTGCCATTATTCCCTGTTCTCCATACTGCGATATATACATGTTCATCGTCATTTTATGATTTTAACTCTGTGATACACTCGTTATTACATTAGATAATCTGTTGGTATTGCCCTGTTTGCAGTTAATAAACTTATTTATAAACCTTTTTGAATTTGCCGCCTGGTGTGAGAGTTCATTCATTCAAGGTCGAGAAAAATACTTGGAATTCACTATTCAGATCTAGACTGATCAAGTTTGTGTTTCTTTTCCCTGGTTTCCAGATCGGCCAGTGAATTATTTATATTTTTAATAATCGATTTGGTGGTGCCCCGTATTTCTTAATTAATTAATATAATTTAATTAATAAAGTTTAATTAAAAATTAATCCAATTAAAGTGTAGTTCTAGGTTTGCTACAAATGTTTCTTCTGTTGTTTTGAGGAAAAAAGTTGCTTATCTGGCCCGTTAAGCCAGAGTCTTGTCCAGATGTTGGGCCTTCACCTGGTGGGGGTAAGATCCTGTCCAAAGGGGGCCGTTGCATTCCAAGATGTCACAAAGTTTTATGGCTTGACAAGGGTTAAACAGAGGGTATAGAGAGTTGGGAAACTTTAATCCAGCTATTAACGCTACAAAAATAACCTTTGCTTTATTTTTACAACAAAGGATGCAAACAACAAAACAAACCATACACATAAACGGGCTTACCACAATAGCTAAAACCATAAGCGGGCTTACCAGTGACCAGAAGCGAAATCACAACACGACATAAATAGACAGGCGTGACGGACCGTCTGGAAAATCCACAAAAAAACAGAAGCAAAAACACAAATTCACAGAAGCGGGCTTAACCACCAAACTTAGTCACAGTCAAAAGGTCTTGGAACAATATAAATCCCTGCGCCGCTGTAGAGCTAGGGTCCTGCTTATATACAGCCTGAAACAGCTGTACCCACTCAGCCCTAGGGACCTAGCTTCTTCTTCTGGTGCTCCACTGTCCGGCAGAACACCACGAATGATGCGGTCCAATTTGCCACTAGAGGCGAGGAAAGGCATAACATGTGGAGGTCTAGGGGGACCCATGACAATATTAAGCAAATGGCACTTAATTATATTTAATATACAAGTTACATTTATTTAACCCTCCTGTTATGTTACGGGTCACTTTGACCCGTTTTAAAGTTTGAAGACCTAGAAAAAATAGTTAAAAGTTTTTTTAACTTAACTCAGATAAACTTAACTCAGATAAAACTGAGGTTCTATTAGTGGGACCCAAAGGCTGTGGGAGACAGGTTGGCTACATCTATCCTAAATTTAGATGGCTGTCCAGTATTGCCCAGTCCGTCTGTAAAAAACTTAGGTGTCACATTTGATTCAGATCTCTCCTTTGATGCGCACATTAGCAGCATCACTCGAATTGCTTTCTTTCAATTACGTAATATCGCTAAACTTAGAAATATCCTCTCTTTTAATGATGCAGAAAAAACTTGTTCATGCGTTTATAACCTCAAGGTTGGATTACTGTAACGCCTTACTTACTGGATGCTCTAGTAAATCTATAAATAAACTTCAGTTAGTTCAAAACGCAGCTGCCTGAGTGCTAACTCGAACTAGAAAATTTGATCATATCACTCCTGTTCTATCATCACTACACTGGTTACCAGTCAAATTCCGCATTGATTACAAAATACTTCTCATAACTTATAAAGCTCTACATGGCCTGGCCCCACATTATCTGAGTGAACTCTTAGAGTCTTACAATCCAACTCGTCTACTTCGTTCGCAGGGTGCAGGACTTCTTTTAGTTCCTAGAATTAAAAAAGTCACAGCCGGGGGAAAGGCTTTCTCATACATGGCCCCCCAACTATGGAATAAAAAAGTTCTAATAATGTCTCTAAATAGATTAACTCATATTCAATATTAAATAACCTTACGGTGTAACCGCCGTGTCTCATTACATACGAGGTGATTAACTTCACGAATGTGCCTAACATCCATCTGAGAAAGTTTCCAATCTAGTTCATCACCGCGGGAACGAACTGGAAGTGATGTTTACATTTACAGCATTTAGCAGATGCCCTTATCCAGAGCAAATTACAATTGATACAGTCTTACAATCCAAGCAATTGTGGGTTAAGGGCCTTGCTCAAGGACCCAACAGTGGCAGCTTGGCACAAGTGGGATTTGAACCCTGGACCTTGTGGTTCATAGTCCAGTACCTTACCCACTAGGCTACCACAGTCCCAATGTTGTCATGTCTCGCAATCAGAGAATATCATTAACGTTCTCAACTGAATTTACAAACTTAAACATTAACGCAAAATGTATTGTAGACCTGAAGAACACATGAGATGAAGAACAGTGCACTTAGACTTAGTATTTAGATATATATTTAATGTAACATTGTGAATTTAACAGCCTTCTGTCTTACCCAAGTTCAGTCTTTCAATTCTCAAAACACTGATGTTACTGTTATATAAACTCTAATTCGTTATTGTTACTTGTTTTCCTGATTAAAACTATTTTAACCTAAATTCATGTTATAATCTTTTTTATGTGTTAAAATTGATGATAATATTTACATAAACTAATACTTCTGAAATGTCTAAAATGTAGACATTCTTAGTGTACCGTAAATTAATAACTATTTTTAAAAATTATTACATCCACAACAATCATCCCGAGGAGCACTAGTTGCTCTAAACCATCATAAGACATAAGTTCTCTGTGTCTCAAGACAATGTCATGTCTTGAAGTCATGCCTTGTCTTCAAGACCTACAAAATTATTAATTCCATGTTTTAAGACATTTACTTTCTTGGATCAAAACAGAGAGATGTCTTCATTCTATCAGTCCTAAGATGTTTTGAGCCAACTTTGTATAACAAAATGTCTCAAGACATCTTATCTAAGCCTGTCAAGATGTCTTAAGATGCAGTGATAGCTGGGTATGCATATAAAGTTTCATTCGATTCCAGCAACTCCCTCTTAGTGATTTTTTGTCAGTGAGTGTGGTTATTTAATATCATTTATTTTGTGAATTTAATTTTCAAAACACAGCTGGTACTTGCATGTAAAATTGAATAATTTTTATTGTTACTTCTTTTCCTGAATACAACTATTTTAAAACCAAATTCATGTTACAACCTTTTTTGTTCTGTGTTAAAATTGATGATAATATTTACATGAAGTAATACTTCTGAAATGTTTAAAAAATGTGGAATTAGTAGAAGGTAGTACTAGACTACCTTAAATGATTATTCTGGTTCAGTTTAGAGCAAATTTTGCTGCTCAAGATGATTGTTATTATCTATCTATCCATATATATATATATATATATATATATATATATATATATATATATATATATATATATATATATATATATATATATATATATATATGGATAGATAGATAATAACAATCATCTTGAGCAGCAAAATTTGCTCTAAACTGAACCACCTTAAGACATGAGATCTTATTACTTCCATGTCTTCAGACACTAACTTTCTTGTCTCAAGACACATATGTCTTCACTCAGTCCGTCTTAAGACAATGATAGCTGGGTATGTTACTATGTTGTGTGTGTCTATGTGTGTGCGCATGCATTTCACAGTAATTCTTTTTCTCAGCATGCAAAACTTATCTCTGGGTAAAAAGTTCAGTTGTGATAGCCAGTTGCATTTTGAGATATTCTCAAAATGTTCTGGATGAGATATTCAGCTGGTGAGTGTTAGCGAAAGGGAGGATTGGATTACACTGAACCATTAAAACAAATATGTGTGTGTGTGTATATATATATGATGATGATGGTGAACAGACCCTGTAGGAGTAGTGCTGTATTAATTTCTGACTTGGCACCAGGCAATCTCTGAGTCTCAATGACCCTGTGACCCAATCTTATTCACACAGGTGTGTGTGACAACAACAAATGACCACCACTTTTACAAATGCCTCCTACATACTAGAAGGTCGATCTGATTCCCATGGAGATCCTTGTACCTTGCAGTACTTCGTGTTTTCCAGCCTCCAACACTTAACCCAGCTGTAGCTGTGGTGCCCTCCACCAACACTATAATTCATCTCCCCACCATGCTATGTGTACATACAGTAGATGGCTTTGAAACTCACATTGAGATACTCATTTTATTTTTGACAAAAAAAAAAAAATCAGCCAATTAAGTCAAGTCAAGCCAGATTTATTTATCCAGTGTTTTTTTTTTTTTACAATGGAGCACTGTCTCAAAGCACCTTTACAATTTTATATTATCTCCATGTCCAATCCCAAATTGTGCAAGCCTAGGGTGACAGTGGCAAGGAAAAACTCCAAGCATTATGAAGAAGAAACTTTGGGAGGACCAAGACTCACAAAGGGACCCAATCTCCTTGGGCGGCATAGATGATAAATCTAAGAAAGAAACTAAAGTCTTGGAGTGATCGTTCAAATAAAATGTAAAATATGTACATCGGCATTAAGTAGTCCGATACACAGAGTCACTCTAGGGTCTTGAGTCTAAGGAGGAAAGTCATTGGCGGAACTTCGACCCCAGCCAATCAGAGGAGGGAAAGAGTTCCTGCCCTTTGGTGTGGCCCGGGTATGGTGGGGCTGGAGCTGAAGCAGAAGAACATCATGTGTGGGACTGGAACTGGTGCAGGAACACAGCTCGGACAGAAAACAGGAAATTTAATTAGTTATTGATTAAGAGCACATTGTCTATAAACAATCACTGATGCTTGATTTCTTTGGACTACTGAACTTTGTTTACTGGACTCTGCTTTGCCTTGTGTTTTGAATATTCTACCTGGTAGGACTGTCTCTCTGGTTTATCAAGTCTGAAATGTTTTTGACTTTGGTTTGCTCTGCTCTTTTGTGCCTTTGTTGGTTATAATAAAGCTTTGTAAGCATCTATCTGTGTTCTCCTTCAATTTTCTGGCACTAAATCACATGGCAATTACTCACATTATGAAAACTTATTGGGTGTGTATTGAGATTCCAGTCCTAAACATTAGTTTGATCTTTGCACGGAAGTATGATGTTAAAGTTCTTAAAATCCCCAAAGTTAAAAATATGCAGGTTTAATTGGTTTTGTTTTAATAAAGAACTTATGTTTTTGTTTCTTTATGCTTTATATTTATCATTGTATAATTGTGGTTGTGCCACACCCATTTGCTGGATTGCCATTCGTGGATTTTGGTTTTAGACCTAATTTGATCTAACTTTGCTTTAATTTTGGAGTTAACTTTGACAGAAAAATGGTGAATAATTTAGAGTTTACATGCATTGGATTGTAACTAGAGTTTACAGACATATTTGGCACACATTCTTTGAAAGATTATAAAATAATGAATTCTTGGGTCTAAATATGATGAGTGTGCTGGAGTGCTGGTGAGGCTTTCCAGCAGGATGGGTTGTCTCATGCAGACACAAATGGACAATGTTTGAGGGAGTGAAGGCTGGTTGTAGGACCATCCCTCAGTACGGAAACAGCATCTCATACCCAGCCCTGCGATGGACTAGAATTCTTACACTTCATCCTTCCAGCATTATGTACATATTGTGCAGTACAACATTCTATTCAAGTAACAAGATAAAGGCAACAGTTAACAGAAAAAGTGATAAGGATTCTGGCTTGACCACTAAAGGACATTCAGTTTTCTATGCTTAAGCCACTGCTGTTTTATTTTTTTCCACTATTATTATCAGTTTTCTATTTTAATTTACATATTTATTTTTATGTATTTATTTTTTGATGGTGTGTTTAGGATCACTTGCCCCTCTTCAGCTGTCTTGCAGAGGACCATAGGTGTTCCTCAAGAATTAGGGCTTATTTCACCAAACTTGGACATCAGACTTGGTCTTAGTTGACCTTAAAACATTTTGGCACATAGCACTAGAAGCACAAACAAGATTTAGTATGACCAGTTTTCAGAAGAGGATTCCTTCTTGCCACCCTCCCATACATGATCAAGTGACGGTCCAATATAGACAAGGTGTCATACAGTGGTGCATGAAAGTTTGTGTGCCCTTTAGAATTTTCTGTTTCTGCATAAATATGACCTAAACATCATCAGATTTTCACACAAGTCTTCAAAGTAGATAAAGAGAACCCAGTTAAACAAATGAGACAAATATATTATACTTGGTCATTTATTTATTGAGGAAAATGATCCAATATTACATATTAGTGAGTGGCAAAAGTATGTGAACCTTTGCTTTCAGTATCTGGTATCAAGAACTGTGCATCAAGAACTGCAACTAAACATGTCCTGTAACTGTTGATCAGTCCTGCACACCGGCTTGTGGGAATTTTAGCCCATTCCTCCATATAGAACAGCTTAAACTCTGAGATGTTTTTGGGTTTCCTCACATGAACTGCTCGCTTCAGGTCCTTCCACAACATTTTGATTGGATTTTGATTGAAGTTCAGGACTTTGACTTTGACGCCATTTTAAAACATTAACTTTATTCTTCTTTAACCATTCTTTGGTAGAACGACTTGTGTGCTTAGGGTGCTTGTCTTGCTGCATGACCGAACTTCTCTTGAGATTCAGTTCATGGACAGATGTCCTTACATTTTACTTTAGAATTCTCTGATGTAATTCAGAATTCATTGTTCCATCAATGATGGCAATCCATCCTCGCCCAGATGCAGTAAAACAGGCCCAAACCATGATATTACCACCACGATGTTTCACTGATGGGATAACGTTATTATGCTGGAATGCAGTGCTTTCCTTTCTGCAAACATAACACTTTTATTTTAAACCAAAAAAGTTCTATTTTGGTCTCATCCATCCACAAAACATTCTTCCAATAGCCTTCTGGCTTGTCCACATGATCTTTAGAAAACTGAAGATGAGCAGCAATGTTCTTTTTGGAAGCAGTGGCTTTCTCCTTGCAACCCTGCCATGCACACCATTGTTGTTCAGTGTTCTTCTGATGGTGGACTCATGAGCATTAACATTAGCCAATGTGGGAGAGGCCTTCAGTTGCTTAGAAGTTACCCTGGGGTCCTTTGTGACCTCGCCAACTATTACATGCTTGGAGTGATCTTTGTTGGTCGACCACTCATGGGGAGGGTAACAATGGTCATGAATTTCCTCCATTTGTAAATACTCTGACTGTAGATTGGTGGAATCCAAACTCTTTAGAGATGATTTTGTAACCTTTTCCAAGCTGATGAGAATCAACAACTCAACAACTGAGGTCCTCAAAAATCTCCTTTGTTCGTATCATGATACACTTCCACAAACATGTGTAGTGGAGAGCAGACTTTAATAGATCCCTGTTCTTTAAATAAAACAGGGTGGCCACTCAGATCTGATTGTCATCTCATTGATTGAAAACACCTGACTATAATTTCACCTTCAAATTAACTGCTAATCCTACAGATTCACATACTTTTTCCACTCAATAATATGTAATACTGGATAATTTTCCTCAATAAATAAATGACCAAGTATAATATTTTTGTCTCATTTCTTTAACTTGGTTTTCTTTATCTAATTTTAGGACTTGTGTGAAAATCTGATGATGTTTTAGGTATTTTATTTATGCAGAATATTTATGCAGAATTATAAAAAACTTTCCAGCACCATTGTTCACTTTCTACTTTTTAACAATGGCGTGAAAAGCACTCCAAATGATAGTTACGGCCATGTGCCTTTCCACAAATTCATCCAAGAGTCCTTTTGAAAATAGCTTTCCATCCATGGTGAATTAATTGCATTCCCATGCAGTACTGCAAGTAAGCAGTAGTTCAAGTAGCAGCAAGTTATATTTTTTTATAATCCTAATTACTACAATTCCTGTTAGCCTGGTGTGTAACCTTTAAGGTGATTAGTTGTACTGTATCTGAGCACATTTATGGTGGTTACTCTTCAGGATTTTAGCAAAATCAGGAATTTAAATTATTAAAATATAATAATTGATTACTATCTTATTTTATATTCATTTTCAGGGTGCATTGTGACAAAAGCTAAATACATTTATAGGGTATGGCAATTTTCTAAAGGCTCTGTAACTTCTTTTTTTCATTTCTGTCAGGTTATTTGTTATTAATCTTGACCCATTTGTAAATGTGTTGCTGTTTGTGGGAAGAAAAACACTACACTTAGTCCACTCACACAGAGCCCATTGTTCTAACTCTTTGTCAGATGAAAATTGTGTATATATATACAGTGGGGCAAAAAAGTATTTAGTCAACCACTGATTGTGCAAGTTCTCCTACTTAGAAAAATGAGAGAAGTCTGTAATTTTCATCATAGGTACACTTCAGCTATGAGAGAAAAAATGAGAAAACAATCCAGGAAATCACATTGTAGGATTTTTAAAGAATTTAATTGTAAATCATGGTGAAAAATAAGTATTTGGTCAATAAATTTGGTTCAACTCAATACTGTGTAACATAACCTTTGTTGCAAATGACAGAGGGTCAAATGTTTCCTGTAAGTCTTCACCAGGTTTGCACAAAACTGTAGCTGGTATTTTGGCCCATTCCTCCATGCAGATATCCTCTAGAGCAGTGATGTTTTGGGGCAACACGGACTTTCAACTCCCTCCACAAATTTTCTATGGGGTTGAGATCTGGAGACTGGCTAGGCCACTCCAGGACCTTGAAATGCTTTTTATGAGCACACTCTTCATTGCCCGAGCGATGTGTTTGGGATCATTGTCATGCTGGAAGACCCAGCAACGTTCCATCTTCAATGCTCTCACTGATGGAATTAGGTTTTGGCTTAAAATCTCACGATACATGGCCCCTTTCATTCTTCCCTTAACACGGATCATTCATCCTGTCCCCTTTGCAGAAAAACAGCCCCAAAGTATGATGTTTCCACCCCCATGCTTCACAGTAGGTATGGCGTTCTTGGGATGCGACTCAGCATCCTTTTTTCCTCCAGTTGAGTTTTTACCAAAAAGTTTTATATTGGTTTCATCTGATCACATGATATTCTCCCAATCCTCTTCTGGATCATCTATATGCTCTCTGGCAAACTTCAGACGGGCCTGTACATGTACTGGCTTAAGCAGGTGGGCATGCCTGGCACTGCAGGATCTGAGTCTCTCTTGGCGTAGTGTGTTACTGATGGGAGCCTTGTTACGTTGGTCCCAGCTCTTTGCAGGTCATTCATCAGGTCCCTCCGTGTAGTTCTGGGATTTTTGCTCACCGTTCTCATGATCATTTTGACCTCACGGGATGAGATCTTGCATGGAGCCCCAGATCAAGGGAGATTATCAATGGTCTTTTATGTCTTACAATTGCTCCCACAGTTGATTTATTCACACCAACCTGCTTGCCTATTGTAGATTCACTATTCCCAGCCTGCTGCAGGTCTACAATTTTCTTCCTGGTCAAGTCAAGTCAGATCTATTTATATAGCGCTTTTTACAATGGAGCATTGTCTCAAAGCAACTTTACAAGTTTAGATTATCTCCTAATAACTACGTCCGATCCCAAATTGAGCAAGCATAGGGCGACAGTGGCAAGGAAAAACTCCCTGAGTGTTATAGGAATAAACCTTGGGAGGACTCAAAAAGGGACCCAACCTCCTTGGGCGGCATAGATGATAAATCTAAGAACGAAACTAAAGTCATGGAGTCATAGTTCGAAAAAAATGTAAAGTATGCACATTGGCATTAAGTGGCCCGGGTATGATGGGACTGGAGCTGATGACGGAAGCAGCTTGAGTGAAGCTGCAGCGGATGAACATCATGTGTGGGGCTGGAACTGGTACCGGAACACAGCTCGGAGAGAAAACAGAAAATGTAATTTGTTACTGATTAAGAGCACAGTGTCTATAAACAATCACTGATGCCTTGTGTAGTATGAGACCCCGGCAGCATTAGCTATAGCAGCATAGCTAGAAATAGGAGAACTGGTAGGTAACACAGCCAAGAGGGATCACATGAGACATCGGCAACCCCACGGGAGGCAGAAGACAACATGGTGTCCTTCAACATCTCTTTGGTCTTGGCCGTGTTTGAGTTTGAAGTCTGACTGTTTGAGGCTGTGGACAGGTGTCTTTTATACAGATAATGTGGTCAAAAAGGTGCCATTAATACAGGTGGAGGGCAGAAGAGCTTCTTAAAGCAGAAGTTACAGGTCTGTGAGAGCCAGAAATCTTGCTTGTTTGTGGGTGACCAAATACTTATTTTCCACCAAGATTTACAATTAAATTATTTACAAATCCTACAATGTGATTTCCTGGATTTATTTTTTTTTTTTTGTCATTTTGTCTCTTGTAGTTGAAGTGTACCTATGAAGAAAATTACAGACGTCTCTGATCTTTCTAAGTAGGAGAACTTGCACAATCAGTGGCTGACTAAATACTTTTTTGCCTCACTGTATATGTATATTTATATATGTATACACACACACACACACACACACACACACACACACACACACACACACACACGCTGGTTATAATATTAGAATAATCATGAAAAGGTTGATTAATTTAGGAATTCCATTCAAAAAATGGAACTTGTATATTTTATTCATTAATTACACACAGACTGATATATTTCAAATGTTTATTTCTTTTCATTTTGATGATTATAACTGACAGCTAATGAAAATCCCAAATTCACTATCTCAGAAAATTTGAATTTTGTGAATACTAAAAAAAAAAAAAAAAAAAAAAGGATTTTTAGAAATGTAAAACTGAAAAGTATGCGCATGAAAATTATGAGCATGTACAGCACTCAATATTTAGTTGGGTCTCCTTTGGCCTGGATTACTGCAGAAATGCGGCGTGATATGGAGTCAATCAGTCTGTGGCACTGCTCAGGTGGTGTGAGAGCCCAGGTTGCTCTGATAGCGGCCTTCAGCTCTTCTGAATTGTTGGGTCTGGCATATCGCATCTTCCTCTTCACAATACACCATAGATTGTCTATGGAGTTAAGGTCAGGCGAGTTTGCTGACCCATTAAGTACATGGTCCTTAAACCAGGTACTGGTAACTTTGGCACTGTTGGAAAATGAAACCTACAGCAGGAACCATGAAGTGCTCTAAAACTTCCTGGTAGATGGCTGCGTTGACCTTGGACCTCAGAAAACACAATGGACCAACGGCAGCAGATGACATGGCACCCCAAACCATCACTGACTGTGGAAACTTTACACTGGACCTCACATGGATTCTGTGCCTCTCCTCTCTTCCTCCAGACTCTGGGACCTTGAGTTCCAAAGGAAATGCAAAATTTACTTTCATCAGAGAACATAACGTTGGACCACTCACCAGCAGTCCAGTCCTTTTTGTCTTTAGCCCAGGCAAGACGCTTCTGACGCTGTCTCTTGTTCAAGAGTGGCTTGACACAAGGAATGCGACAGCTGAAACTCATGTCTTGCATACGTCTGTGCGTGGTGGTTCTTGAAGCACTGACTCCAGCTGCAGTCCAATCTTAGTGAATCTCCCCCACATTTTTGAATGGGTTTTGTTTCACAGTCCTCTCCAGAGTGCGTTTATCCGTATTGCTTGTACACTTTTTTCTACCACATCTTTTCCTTCCCTTTGCCTCTCTATTAATGTGCTTGGACACAGAGCTCTGTGAACAGCCAGCCTCTTTAGCAATTACCTTTTGTGTTTTGCCCTCCTTGTGCAAGGTGTCAATGATCATCTTTTGGACAACTGTCAAGTCAGCAGTCTTCCACATGATTGTGTAGCCTACAGAACTAGACTGAAAGACCATTTAAAGGCCTTTGCAGGTGTTTTGAGTTAATTAGCTGATTAGAGTGTGGCACCAGGTTTCTTCAATATTGAACCTTTTCACAATATTCTAATTTTCTGAGATACTGAATTACTGAATACTGAATTTTCATTAGTTGTAAGTTAAAATCATCAAAATTAAAAGAAATAAACATTTGAAATATATCAGTCTTTGTGTAATGAATGAATATAATATACACGTTTAACTTTTTGAATGGAATTACTGAAATAAATCAACTTTTTCATGATATTCTAATGTTATGACCAGCACCTGTATATACAAACGAAAACAAACAAAAACACTGAATAATTTTACTTTGTGCTGTAATGGCAATTGCCTTAGTAGTAGCTTGCACAACAATGACTTCTAAACATGAATTTTGTGATCAAAGCATCAAGCACCTATTTAACTGCCTCTAGGAGTTCCCTGACTCAGTCTAAACCCCAAGCTCTGTTCTGATGCATTTTGTTTGTAGTACATCAGAGTTTTATATTCTGCATTGACAAAATATTAAAAGAAAAAAGTGCACTTTTATCTATTGTTGCATGTCATCTTTTTGCCAGATCTGTTCTAAAGAGAAAAGGTGGAGAACATTTGATGTATGAATCTAATTATTGGGGTGTCTTCTACAGATGCTGGGTAACACAAGCACACACACTCATGCAACATACACAAATGGAGCATGTGAGGGTTATTTGGCTCCCACAACGCACCGCTGACACTGCAGTCCATCAAAGGCACCCAGCAGAAAAAGCTGGAGCCCCCTAGCTGAAAAGAACAATTATCACTTCTATCACCTCCTCCAAATTAGCATTCATTGGCGATATGATTTACCACAAAGGCAAGCCATTTCACCCGCGTTCTCCATTGCTTTCTTCTCTCGCTTTCTTCTGTTTCGTCCTCCGCTGCTTCTCAGTGGGTGTGGGTTAATATAGTAACATTTGTATTCTCCTCCCGAGCCTCACAGAGAGATGATGAGGATATGCTGGGGGTCAAGCCTGCCTCTCTCTCTCTCATTCTGTCACTGTTTCTCTCTCATCCTTAGCCCTTTGTGGAGATAAAGGATCCATAATTGCATTTGCATTTCGTACAGAGTTGACCGGCTGATGGGTCATGACTTCAGCTTCACATACATCGGTGGTGAACATGAGAGACACTGCAATTGCTTTCCCACCTTTATCTACAACTTAGGATTATTAACACCAAAAGACATGATTTGTAGACACCACTTTCTAAAAAAAAAAAGATCTGTGATGATCTGTAAATGGTTAGAATGGTTACGGTGTGGCTTATGGGTGAGATTAGACCTTATAAATGACTTACAAATGCTGAAAGCATTTTTAATGACTGTAGTGATTATATAGGTTATGGCATATCAAGCTAATATTTAAAACAGACAGCCTTCTAACATACTTGTGCACACTAGGGGACAGATTAAAAGGATTGTAGCTTATAAGCATTAATTATGAAATACAGAATACTAACTCACAATTTTATTGAAGGTTTACTGATTTTCCCAGTCACCCCGGAAGTGACTTATGGTCCTTTTTGTTTAATTTTGAAGCAATACGCTGTCTTCTTTTTTCTTAATCCTTTCAGTCCTGAATTTATTTTTGTGAAACAATACATCTTCTGTGCAATCAGTTTGCTTAGAGGATCATAATATATCAGTTTTCAGCAGTCAAAAATATTGTTAGTATGATTCCAAATGATTAAAAATATTGAAATCACATAAAACAGGTTTTTAGGACAGATTTTGTTGCCTGGTGCTGAATTTATTTTATAATTCATTCATTTTCTTATCCACTTAATCCTGGTATGGGTCGTGGGAAAGGCAGTGCCTATCCAGTAGCAAAGGTGGCCAATCCATGATAGGGCACACACACACACTCACACACTAAGGGGAGTTTAGAAACACCTAGTACGACACTAAGACACATGTCTTTGGAATGTGGGAGAGCACCTGGAGTAAACCCAAGTGGACACTGGGAGGACATGCAAACGGCACACAGCTGAGGTCAGGATTGAACCAGAGACCCTATAGCTGTGAGGCACCCGTGCTGACTGGTCAAGTTGCTTAAGTTGCTTAAAAAATATTTATGTGCAATAAGTTTGTTTTAGATAATATTATACAGTGGTGCTTGAAAGTTTGTGAACCCTTTAGAATTTTGTATATTTCTGCATAAGTATGACCTAAAATATCATCAGATTTTCACACAAAACCTACATATATATATATATATATATATATATATATATATATATATATACATATACATATATGTATATATATACATAGATATACAAATACGTATATATATGTATATATATGTACATATACACATATATATATATATATATATATATATATATATTATATATAACATATATGTATACATATATATGTATATATATATGTATACATATATATATATATATATATATATATATATATATATATATATATATATGTAGGTTTTGTATATTTCTGCATAAGTATGACCTAAAATATCATCAGATTTTCACACAAAACCTACATATATATATATATATATATATATATATATATATATATACACACATACAGGGGTCCTCGACTTACGACGTTGATCCGTTCCTACGTCGCGTCGTAAACCAATTTTCGGTGTAAGTTTGAACATACGTACATACTGTACGTAAATAACATACTGTAAGCACTTATCCTATCCTAACACCTATCCTAACACAGTAATTATAAAAAAACGAGCCGCATAACCGTGTATTCTTCCGACTACACACACCAAACACGAAGTTCGCGTTATGATGTTTACGACGCAAAACCACTTAAGTTGAAACAAGGCTTTATACAGTAAATGGGAGATGCGTCGTAACCACGAAACGTCGTAACACGAGATCGTTGTAACCCGAGGACTACCTGTATACACACACAGTGGGGCAAAAAAGTATTTAGTCAGCCACTGATTGTGCAAGTTCTCCTACCTAGAAAGATGAGAGAGGTCTGTAATTTTCATCATAGGTTCACTTCAACTATGAGAGGCAAAAAATAAATTAATTAATTAATTTAAAAATCCAGGAAATCACATTGTAGGATTTTTAAAGAATTAATTTGTAAATTATGGGGGAAAATAAGCATTTGGTCAATGACAAAAGTTCAACTCAATACTTTGTGTCACGCCAGCACATGCACCTGCGTACCATGCCCACCTTCTTCCACTTTCCACCGCTTTCTCTCACCTCCTCCTTTGATCACCTGACTTCACCTGCACCTGAATCTTGTTTTTCAGCACCTTCCACTCCACTATATATACCATCTCTGTTCACAGACTCATCGCTCTGTCTCGTGGTCCCTACCGCGTCACAAGCCCACTCCGTTCACGTCTCTAACGTGACCGTTTTCTGCCTTATTTATCGTCTCCTACCTAGTCTCTCTTTGCATTCACGTATCTCATTGTCGGTCTTCCGTTCCACATTTGTAAGTTCATTTGAAAGTTTTATCAATAAACACCGTCTGAGTTTCAGATCCGCTCCTGCATGTGCTTCCTAAACCGTACAGCAGTGACAGTAGACAGAGCCGTGCTTGGAGGCAGCGGGAGTTTTGAATCTGAACTCTATCCGATCGCAATGATCAGCAATCCACTCACTGAACTTCATGCTCGGCTCGCCGTGGTAACGCAGGTTGCTTCACAACTCGCGGAAGACCAACGCTTGCTGATTCCCTCCCTGTATGCGATCTCACAGTGCGTGTCCTATCTAAACCGGTCCCGGGCAATCGTCACCGCCGAGCTGGTGGCTCGACCCACTTTTTGCTCTCCAACTTCCGCTGAGATCGCATTACCGGAGCAATTTGATGGGAATCCAGCGTTGTACAATAATTTCTGTGCGCAGTGCTCACGTTACCTCAGGCTTTATGAACCCAGCTCTGTCTTTGCTGGGGTTTCACTGGTGGTATCCTGCCTTTCTGGCAGAGCACTGCAGTGGGTCATGAAGAGGTGGTCGCAAGTGCAAACCGGGGACTGTGACCAGCTTCTGGATGCGCTCGGGGCAGTTTTTGGTTCTTTTCCAGATGGTGAGCCATGCGCACCGAGGCTACATTATTCGGCGTGTCTACGCCGAGTGGCCAGATCACCAGCGTTCAGCCGGCGCCTCAGTTTGCCCACCACTTGCTGGATCCTTCGCTCACCGGTTGTCATAGGATTTCAGCTGTAAGTGTGGTCAAGCGCAGCTCTAAGCTCGCTGTACCAGATACTTTTTAAGGGGCCTGGTGCCCATGGTGCCCAATAGCTTGATAGTTAAGCTGGTTAACCCTAAAGTTAAGCACGGCAGCCCGGTATCTGTTCACGCCGTGCCCGTTAGCTCCACTGAAGAGTTGCTAGTGCCTCTCAGACCTGTAATTGAGTTACCAGAGCCTGATAACCTGGTACCGAAGCCAGTCAGCTGCAAGCTTGAGCATCCTAGCTCTGAATTTGAACACGTTCACCCGGTACCTGGACCCACACCTTCGGTATCTGGTTCAAAGCCATCCGTTCCCAGGTCCGCTATCTCCAAGACCATTCAAGGGTCGTCTACCGCGGACACCATCCCAAGTCCACCTATATCAGAGACCTTCCAAAGGTCACCTATGTCAGAGACCTTCCAAAGGTCCTCTATCTTCAAGACCTCCCAAAGGTCATCTAAGTCCGAGTACATCCTGAGTTAGTCCGAGTTCATTCTAAGTTCATCCGAGTCTGTCCAAAGATCGTCTAAGTCCAAGTCAGTTCTGAGCCCATCCAAGTCCGAGTCAGTGCCGAGCCTGTCCAAATCCGAGTCAGTGCCGAGACCGTCCAAGTCTGAGTTTGTCCTGTGTTCGTCCGAGTCTGTCCAGAGTTTGTCAAAGGTCGACTGCCCCGAGGTCGTCAGTCCCCGTGCCTGAGGTGAAGTCGTCCTTCCCGGTCTCCGCACCGAGGTCGCCCTTCCCTGTGGCTGGACTGAAGCCATCCTCACCAGGGCCTGTTCCGAGGTCCTCCATACTGGTTCTGTAGCCGACCATCCTAGCACCTAGATCATCCGTTCCAGCACCAAAATCTCCAGCACCTCCCCTGAAGCCACCTGCGCCAGGGCTTGTTCCAAGATTCTTCACACCGGTCCTGAAGCCAACCGTCCCGGTACTTGTTCCTGTTTCAAGGTCACCCATCTCCGAGCCTGACCCTTGTCCTCTTCTCGGTTTCCCTCCTTCCACCTGTGTCAGGTGCACCTGCCTGGGCCTTCTGGGGCTCGGTGTCGCCCGGATTCCTCCTAGCCTTTGCCCAGAGAGGAAACCACCAGACCATCCAGAGCCCTTGTGGGGCCATCGTTGGAGTCCTAGCTCCATCTCAGATTCCGTGATGGTGGTGGGGGGCTGCCACACCAGCACATGCACCTGCGCACCACGCCCACCTTCTTCCACTTTCCACGCTTTTTCTCACCTCCTCCTTTGATCACCTGGCCTCACCTGCACCTGCCTCTTGTTTTCCAGCACCTTCCACTCCACTATATATACCGTCTCCGTTCACAGACTCATCGCTCTGTCTCGTGGTCCCTACCGCGTCACAAGCCCACTCTGTTCACGTCTCTAACATGACCGTTTTCTGCCTTATTTATCGTCTCCTATTGTCCTAGTCTCTTTACCTACCGTGCCTCGTCTCTATCCGGATCTCGCCTCTAGCACGTCTTTTACATGTCCAATCCTAACCGCCTCTATCTCTCCTAGCCAACCGAACTTCCGGATCTATCTATCCGACCTTCTCGTTTCATCCAGTCATCCTATTTGATCGCGTCTCCTACTTCCATTCAAACCTTTAGTTATCGCTCACCTACCTTATCTCTTGTTCCGTCCGTGCTTTGCTTGTTCGTGTAATCTCTTAGTCCATATTCCTATCTGTTATCACGTTCACGTATCTCATTGTCGGTCTTCTGCGTTTGTAAGTTCATTTGAATGTTTTCTCAATAAACACCGTCTGAGTTTCAGATCCGCTCCTGCATGTGCTTCCTAAACCGTACAGCCGGCGTGACACTTTGTAACATAACCTTTACTGGCAATGACAGAGATCAAACATTTCCTGTAAGTCTTCACCTGGTTTGTCTTAATAATAATGCAAAATAATACAAATATAATAATAATAATAATAATAATAATAATAATAATAATAATACAAAAATTTTATCCAGTAAACACTCACTCCATGTGATCCTTGTGAAAATTAATTGAAAGACAACTAATTAATTTAGATGCTGCACTGTCAAAGCTCTTTTCCACACTTCCTTTTGCATAAGCAATAAGAAACCGGACAAGAAACAAAATATTTGTTTTGTCACTGCACTTCAGCACATTGGATTTGAAATTAGTCAATGACCTTAGGCATGCAAACATTTAATTTATTTTGTTAATTCACAAGAGAATGGATATTGTATAAGCATATATAATAGAAAAATAAAATAAAAAATATTGTGATGCCATTTATGCCAAGATTTAAGATATATGCATAACGTTTGACCCTAAATGGGCTCTTACAAACACTAAAAACAATCATTTTGATTACAACTGTAACATGTAAGAAAGTCCAAAACTGGCTAAAATAATAGTTACTATTTCTTTAACTTGGCTTTATCTCATTCACAAGAGGTTTTCAGCTTATTCAGGGAATTGAGGGGCTGACTTCAGTCAACACACAGTAAAAAGACAAGTGTACCAAAATCCAAAAGAGGCTTCACCATGTCAATACAAGATGGATACATCACAAATCAGCCAAAATATTATGTCCACTTATATTAAACTTATGTTTTAATGTGTTGGGCGCTCAAGGGCCATTGATGTGCTTTGCTATCTGGTCTGAACCGACAAAACTGCTGGTTATGTAAAGACTATGTCACATCATACACTTGCATGCCCTCTACTGCGTAGTAGCCATATGCCGGTCAATGCCAACCCCTGTCCATTTCGGATGTGTCAGAACTCACTTTGTACATAGTTGTCATAATTTTTTTGTTTTTGCTCATCAGTAAATAATATACATTCAGAGAACACTATATGAATGTGTCCCCTGTTTTTGCTCTAGAATCCACCAAGCCATCTGAAGGTTGTGTCTTCAAATCTCAGCTCCAATCTCTCTTAACTGTTAAATCCTTGAGGGAGGTGTTTAACCCTAAACTATGAAAGGGTTTCATACTCTACTTGTGCTAGTATGAGGATTAAATGGTCTGTTAACTGATTTAAATGTAAATGAAAAAAAAAACAATAAAGTGTTACACACCTCAGTTCAAATATAAATGTATTCCAGCATTGAAAGTTGTTGGTTCATGTTGGACATTCTCCAGCATTGTGCATCACTGAGTTTTATTTAAGTGACTTGAGTATGTAATATTTATTACCATAATGGTAATATGAGCTTGATTGCTTTTTGATTTAAATGGGACTGGATTGATGGGATAGCTTCCAAGATTACAACATTATTAATTATTGGATTAGAACCATTTTCACCCATCTGTGTTGAGAGTTTGTTTACTGAGTTTTGTCATCCTAGTTTGTGCTCAGCTATTGTAAATACTGTATAAAGTGATAGCGTTAGCCAAGTCTGGACAGATTATGATTGCTGGGGAAAACATTTCATAAACTTTCTCTTTGATTTTAGGTTGCAGAGTGGCAGAATATCCATACAAAATGAGTACAAAGAGACATAAGTATAACATAGTCAGGTACAATGGCCCAATTGTCTTTATCTTGTTTCAGTGCATAGTCTTTGTTTATCAGTCATCCTTGCTTGTTATTAATATCACTCATGTGTATATATGAGATGGTATCAGGTTATTCTTGGAGACATTTAAAATTTGAGAAATTAAATAGAGAAAGTATGTGCTAATTGCCAACTAGAACTATTATCTTTGCCCTACCCTGCCTTTGAGATAGGAAATAATGTCTACTTTACTTTTAATTATTTAGGTTCATATTAATTAAACCATATGGGGATCAGACCCTTTGTATGAATAGTCTTCCTATGCCGGGGGGTGGGAGAAGTAATTGGGCTTTATTGTTCCTTGTGCAACTGTGGGAGTCTACATCATTACTGCACAATAGAGCAAACAGTTGACTTGGCCTCTGAAGGGAGGAATAAAGATGAGTTCTAACTGGTAACGCAAGACATCATTTGGAAGAAGTATAATAAAAAAAGGACTGTATCCCATGTAAAGTGTCATATCATTACTGTTAGATAGTTATGCGAGCCTCGTCTATCTGACTTCCCCTGTGTCGGTCCAGTCCGTTCTGCGCAGGGAGGTCCAAGAAGAAACCAGCACAAAGCTTTATCAGCAGAGGGTTTATTCAAGGATCTCAAAATAAACATACACACACACACAGCTGTACTTATACTCTGTAAGGGAGCTGAGTGAGAAGAGAAGGGAAGTATGGAGGATGGGGGACCACTGTTCATTGGGAAAGGAGGTTACAAGTTTCAGGTCGGGTGACCCTAGCAAAGAACCAAACTATGTCCAAAGACAAAGCGTTGCCGGAATCGTTCGTTTATGCTAAGGCCTTGCAGTTTTCGAGCAGGGGACGAACATTCGTAAAAATGACAAACGCTTGCAACAGAGCCATATAATATTCGTGAATTGTTAATACTGATTATATCTTTCAATCCCCTCTTGATACTAGCATTCAAGATAGTATCACTATTCAAACGGCGGTTACTGGTCCCTAGCAACAGGGAGTAGCCCATTGAGAAAATTAAAAATGGCATATAAGCGGGATCCATGAAACCACAGAAAATATGCAGGGGCCAAATAGGCACATCAAAACATACGAAAATATGACAGATATAAGCCCAATATAAGTAGGCACAAAAATGGGCAAAACAGAGCGCCAACCTCCCCACGAGGATGATAAACATAGCATGGACTCATCGTATTTACAATTTCGCAGTCCAATTGGCAATTGCCAAAAGGTGTTCGCATGTGGACTTGATAATCACTTGCGGGAACGCAGACGTGCAGCAATCCTATACGCGGATTCCAACCACAGCCATACTAGTCACTGGCTGTGTAATCCGTTGTCAGACGATCTTGTGTTTCAAAATGATGGGGACCCCTCTTCGATACCGCGGAGATTGCCGGTCGCTTTTATCCTTTCAGCTCCTTTGTGACTCACCGGACCAGAACTCCCTCGATTTTATGGCCGGGACTTGGGTTGTTCCCAAACGCCAAGGGAGGCTCCTGCAAGGACTTGTCAGCTGTTGTCAGTGGTTACTGAAAGATAAAGAAATCATTACTCATGGGCACTGGATTTGATGGCAGTGACCGGAGAAGGGGGCTTCGTGATCCTTGTTGCATGGATCCACTGTGAAAACAGATTCAGAGGTAACCGGCAACGGTTCAACCATGGTGTCGACGGAGGATAGCGTCTAGGAATCGTAGACAAGCGAGCGAACAGATTGAGCGAGAAGTTAGATGCCACAGAGGAGAACCACTGTATAAGGGGAAGGGGGCAACAGAGAGCAATAGCAGCCGGAAGATAATGAAAGTCAGACGTTCCGTCCAATCTTTTGATCAATACTTGTCTCCACCTCAATATCGTGGGTATGCCCCACTAGGAATGGTGGGTTTCTTTTGATTATGTCGAACGCACAGCTAATGAGATCACGAGTACATGACGAGATTGCAGGGAAAGTGGTTCGTGGATATACAGGAACGCAGAAACGGAGGTTGAAGGCCCTCGAGCTACGAGCATGGTGGAATACTTCTAGAAGATAGTCGCGGTAAGGACTCCCGGACCCAGGCCAGCTATCGCTTGAGTGTTGCGGCCAAACAACAAAAGAGGTAACACGGAAAAGGGGCGTCCCAGGCTGTAATACACCAGCGCATAAGGAGGGCAATAGGGCCGAGATGGGTACCGAGCACAAAAATGGACAAGCAATGCCCAAAACGGAAAGCGACAACGAGAGGAGCAGTCTACTGCAGTGGTCACGCTAAACGACCCGAAGCGTCGTAAGGGAGCGTGTGTTTATGTGAGTAGCACAGAGCCCCCCGCAGGATGTATTTATAGTTTACACATGATCTTGGACATGGATTTTTCAACAGGGTAAGAAGATGTCATTGCTTCGTCGCACAGATGGGAGTCGCTAGTGTATATACCACAGCTGCCGGCACTGACTTGGAGGGGGTGGGCAGTAAGAGAGATGGGGGAATTTCGAACACAATAGTGATTTTTAGGCTCAAGCCGGCGGATAATAGTGTGTGTGAGTTTTGAAGTGAAGGGAGTACCCTTTATCGGAAAAACTAGCTGAACCTACGTGGCGTATATACCCGGACGCGTGTGATAAATATTTGGAGTCAGTTTTGACCCACCCCAATGTTTTGGCGTCTTCCTTAGCACAGGGAAACGTTCTACCCACTTACAAGAAAAAATTTGTCCACCAGTAACTGTAAAAGATACCGTATGGGCCTAATTTTGAGCACATGCGTGGACAAGGTGTCGACTGGCACCTAATCACGACGTGAAAAGGACTAAGTGTGTCTGGGGAGGGGATGTGCATTGAGTGTTGGCAACCGGGCGCCTTTAGAAACAGTTGTTTTGGGCACAGGTGAGAAAGGCCATAAGCACGAGGATAGTGGGGTATCTTGTGCAGATTCTGAGATGCGAGAAGAAAGTACCATGAGGTCCTCCAGACTACCCCTCATTCGTCCGCGATGAGTAACGGGGGCCATTGAAACTCGCGGCGAGAAAGGGAGTACACGAACGAGGGATGACAGATTCGGCGCTTTGGCCGTAAAGCCTTGACGCCATTCCACGCGCGCTGCAGCCGTGTGTTTGAGCGCCAGAACTCACAATCGGAGGGCGCGGCGAGGAAAAAGGCCTGATAAAAACAAGCGAGAAAGCTTCAACACAGTAGTAACCTGGAGATAAGACACAATTACACAAATGGAGTAGGGGGAAGAACGGAACAGGGCGGGAAACGCCAGGCAAGAAACAAGAAAAGGTGTTCAGGAAAGGGCGGCGGGCTACGATGAAGCAGGGCACCTGCTTGCCATGGCGGTCAGCAAGGGAATCCACGGGCCATACAGGTCGACTCAGTGAGTGTAGTTGTCATAACGAATGAGAGAGCCGTAGTTTTGACAATGGATAAGGACTACTAGGCAGAGAACCAGGAAGCAATCAGAGATCCTGTAACAAGGGTTTGATGCGAATGGCGGTTTTACCATCGGCACAGCCACACGAAGCCTCTAGGACTCCCAAAATGCGACCCATTTCAGGGCTGACAACCAAAGGCAAGGAACGAGAGTACACAGTGTAGGTAGTCACGTCATGGTGCCTGTGATAGGCACACACGCAAGGGTTAACTGAACAGTAGCAGCCTGAGCGGAAGAGAAGGGCAAGGAGAAAGCCTCTATCACAACATCAGGTAAACGACAAACAGAATAACCACACAAGAAAATACCATTTGCAGGCTTAGAACAGGAACCATCGACAAAGAGAACATCTCCTGTTGGGAGAGGGAGAGAAGACAGATCAGCTCTGATGCTGGTTTCGTGCACAATGGAAGACATGCAATCGTGATCAGTGTCATCAGTAATTGGTTCACAGTCATCCTGCGCGTTTATAAGGCGCTGCAGGGCATGCGCATGCGTGTCATGTGAGGACGTCGATTTTATAGTCAAGTTTTCGGTGCCCGGTGAGATGGCCTCATAACCTGATCGGCGCCGAGCGGACAGGTGTCGTGTACTTAAATGACGTAAAATGTGCGTTACCTGGTGGGAAGTGTGAAGTATCAAAGGGTGCGACAGGACAATTTTCTGAGCATCCGTCACCATCGACGCACAGGCGGCGACAGCACGCGGACATGAGGGCAAACCTTGTGCCACGGTGTCTAAAGTTTTAGAGAGATACGCACATGGGCGTAGACCACCTCCGTGCCGCTGTGCCGGGACGGCGGCCGCAGAGCCTAGTTGCTGTGTGACCCACAAGTGAAAAGGCAGGTCATAGTTGGGCAGGCCTAGTGCAGGGGCAACACACAGGGCCCGCTTCAGTTCAGAAAAGGCATTGTTCATGTCATGAGTCCAGACCAGAGGTTCTGTCAGAGGATCATTGTGGCGAATGGCGGAGCGCAGGCATTTGTCATAGTATGAGCAGTCGGGTATCCGTTGCCTACAATAGTTCATCGGTCCCAGGAAGGCCATAGACGCGTGCTTTGTCGCAGGGCGTTCAGTGTTGACGATAACTTGTATTCGGTCTCGTGTCAGACGGCGACAACCTTGGGAGAGTTCGTGTCCCAGATACTGAACGGAGGGAAGGCAGCATTGGAGCTTGGAACGAGATACCTTGAAACCCTTTTCAGCCAGTCTCTGCAACAGAATGATAGTGGCTTCTCTGCAGGTGGGCTCATCAACAGCAGAGACGAGAAGGTCGTCAGCGTACTGCAACACAACAGAGCTAGGGGGAATGGTCAGGTCCCGTAACGCATCTCGGACAGCAGCGGCAGACACTGCAGGTGAATCAATGTACCCCTGAGGGAGTCTTGTCCATGTGTACTGTCGGCCCCTGTGCGTGAAGGCGAACAGAGGCTGTGTCTGCTTTCCAACAGGATGCTGAAAAAGGCAGAACATAAGTCAATCACAGAGAAACAACAATGATTGTGAGGAATCGAAGCAATTATAGAAGGCACATCTGGCACTATTGGAGCAACTGGAATAACAATTGAGTTAATTTTTCTGAGGTCTTGTGTGAAACGCCATGAGCCATCGGGCTTGGGAACAGGATTAACTGGTGTGTTGTATGGACTTGTGCACGGAACCACCACACCTTGCTGTAGAAGGGAAGAGAGAACACAGTCAATATCGGCAGCTTTAGCTGGTGTTAGGGGGTATTGTCTAATGTATACAGGATCAGTATGTTTGATAGTGGCCTCATAGGGGGCGCAGGAAACAAACCCCACATCGTCCTTATGATCAGCCCACAGAGTAAGCGGTAACTGTTGTAGAAAAACAGGAGGAGTGTTAGAGACGGACAAATACACTTCCTCAATGTCTCTTCTAGAGAGATGACAGAGAGAGAGCAGTAAAGGAGGGGTGACACACATCAGGCACACACACAGTCAATCGTGAACCACTGAAAGTCCTTCCCAATAAAGAAAAAGGGCAATCGGGCATGTACACAAAAGAATGCATCAGATACAAAGAAGGGTCATCAGGACAAGGTACAGGCAGTAGGGGAGTAAAATAAGAGTCAAAAGGAACCCCGTCAATTCCCACAGAGCTAACCGACCGTGAAGAAAGAGCACCCCCGTAAGATTGTCCCAAAGAGGACATGGTAGCACCAGTGTCCAACAGGAACGGATATTCAGTTTCTCCCACAGACAACATGATAATAGGCAGGTCTCTGTTAGCTGGGGAAGTGAACGAGAGGTTCAACATACTAATAGTCGGGGGCTCCTTACTCTGTAGGCACCCCTAGTAACCCTGATAGGGTCTCTCAGGGCCCGGTGGAGCGAGGCCCCGGTGTTGTGTCTGGTTTTTCCATTGTTGCGGAGGCGGCGGAAATTGTTGTTGTCCACTGGGCTGACGGCCCTCAGTATAGCCTGAGGCCTCATTTCTCTGTTTCTTTCTACACTCACGTATCCAATGACCCTCCTTACCACAATAATGACATTTCCCTTTCATTTTCTGGCCCTGGCCATCACGGCCACGACCTTTATTCTGCGGTCCACCTCCTGCTACACTCAAACATGCCTTATTGCCTGCTTTGGTGTCAAACAAACCATCAGCCTCCAGTATCCAGTATTCTTAGCAGCATCCTCAATCTTTAGATTAGAACGATCACTAAACTGCAATTTGAGTGCTGTTTGCACTTCAGGGCGACAATTGGCCAGAAAAGTACAAAGGAAAAGGGGATTAGGGTTCTGTACATCTAGGTCCATGCCACCGAGATGACGCCACCTCGGAGAACCTATTTCAGAAATGACTAGTGGTTTCAGCCTTTTCCTGCTTACAGTTAGTAACCTGAGAAAGGTCTCTGCTGGCTTCCTTCAAGCCCAGCAGATATTTTTTCAACTGATCGCTCAAAGTGGACAGCGTACTTGGCCGACTCCAAATAAAAACACTCCCCACGGTCTCTCGCACCTTCTTTCTGCCCTTTGGACCGCTTTCCTCCCGAATGATTTCGGTGTCTGGGTTATCAGTTTCTGGCCTTAAAAGGGGCACATGTAAAAGTAAGTTCTCTTCGTTATAGCTGTCCCCCCAATTTATTCTGCAAGATAAAACGGTAATCAGCCCCGGCGAGCTGGTAGCTGCGAGAGAGTTTAATCAGGACGTCCACAAAAGGGAGCGCCTTACTAGGGGATGGTAGGAGATTAATGATATCCTTCAGCGTGGAAGGATTCGGTGGTGATATTTTGTATCCCCGTGGGACACGTTTCCAGACGGCGGCCACATTAGTGAGTGGCTCAGAATCAGAGTCCTCCTCGGAATCTGAGCTGACCCCTGAGGATCTTTCTTTCCTCTGCACGGGTTTTTTTGGTTTTGTGGCCGACTCTGGGCCACTTGGTTCGGCCTCTGATTTATTCTCAATGATTGTAGTTGTTTCGGTAATCTGCATAGCAGCTATCGAGGGTGCCTGCGGTGCCGTTGGCGGCGGGGGTTTGTATGGCGGTGGATGAGGCAAGTTTTTGGGCATGACCTTTGCCTCTGCTGGTTTAACCGATTTCAGGCAAGTCGGCTTAGGGATTCCCTTCAGAACCTTTTTTGGCGTATATAAGTTATGATAACCATCCCAGATCTTTTTCATACCATACCATTGACGATATCCCTCGACATATAATCATAATACCAATCAGGGTCCCCCATGCCGTCAAAAATCATTTTATGCGCTGACTGTAAGTAACCTGGATCAAAGGTACCCTCCCTAGGGTAAGGGCGAAATTGTGGACTGCCCTCAGTCCATCCAGCCAAATTCTCCAGCCATGGGCTGACATAAAAACCCAATCCACAACGAAACATCCAATCCGAGGGGGTTTCCCCGGGATCAGGCTTAGGGTAAGAACCACCCATACGTACACCTCAGTATGTTATACACAATCAACAATCAACAATCAACAATCAACACTCAACACGGAAGGACCGGCACAGGTATTGATACGTCGTCCCTAGTGTCTAAACTAGTAATGAGTATCAGGTATATAATCCCCGAAGGATCTACAAATCATCGAGTGATACCGCCAGCCAGGTAGTCAAACAAATCATGTCTTACTTGACCAGAAGTATCACGTCGGGTCACCAAGAAACTGTTAGATAGTTATGCGAGCCTTGTCCTATCTGACTTCTCCTGTGTCGGTCCAGTCCGTTCTGCGCAGGGAGGTCCAAGAAGAAACCAGCACAAAGCTTTATCAGCAGAGGGTTTATTCAAGGATCTCAAAATAAACATACACACACAGTGTACTTATACTCTGTAAGGCGAGCTTGCGTGAGACGAGAAGGGGAAGTAGGAGGATGGGGGTACACAGTTCATTGGGAAAAGGAGAGTTACAAAGTTTAGGTCAGGGACCTAGTCACAAACCAACTATGTCCAAAGAGCAAAGAGTTGCGGAATAGTTCGTTATGCTAAGCCTTGCAGTTTTCAGAGCAGGGACAGAACATTCTGTACAAAATAACAACGCTTGCAACAGAGCCATATAATTATCGTGAATTGTTAATACTGATTATATCTTTCAATTACACAGTAACAGTGTTTAATATGTTTTCCTGTATAAGATTTCCTATTTCTTAAAACTTAAAAGGTGGATTATAAACAATCCAAAAAAAAAAAAAGTTGGGACAATATGGAAAAAAGCAGCATTTCTTACATTTACTTTGACATTTATTTAATTGTATGATATCAATATATTTAATGCTTTGTTTGGTCAGCTTCATTTCATTCGTTAATGAAAATCCATTACTGCATTTCAGGCCTGCAACACATCCCATTTCGTGTCATTGCAAACAGGTGATGGTAATCATGATTTGGTGCAAAAGCAGTATCCACAAGGAGGAGCAATTTTCTCACACATTTATTGACAGTGTTCCTGTTACGGGGGGCCTGGGGGGCACACCAGAAAAAAGGGAAATAACGGACCCAAGTGCAGGGGCCTTCACCAAACGGCAGAAAAGAGGGGAAGGAAAGCAAAAGAGATCCCATACGACGTATACAGGAGCTGCGGAAGACAGCCCGTCACGGGATTTCGAAACCAGAGTCACAGTCTCCGGGGTCGGGAACATTACCGCTGCACCACGGATCCTGTGAACTGAAAGAAAGGAAACGGCAATAAGCCAACGGGCAAACGAAGGAGTTGCTTCCTGGCAAACTCAGAGAAAAATAGGGCTTTAATAAACGTCAACGTGAAAAGGAACGTGTGTGTGGCTGCAGAATGTGTGTGTGTGTGTGGCTGCAGCGCTCGACTGCGCATGTGCTGGGGGGGTTTCTTGGGATACAGTAAGCACAGGACAATGCTGGAGGCTATGGGACCCGGGAACGGAGCTATCGGCGTCCAAACGGAGCGAAGCAAAGCGAGCGATGACCGCGGGCGCCTCAGGCAGCGGAAAAAGAGAGGTTAGTGGCGTTACCCAACTTTCCCTCACCTAACCATCTACGGCCCTAACGATTACCTCAAGGCTTTTGCCTCTACAGGATCCGCCTCCATCACGACACGGGGCCACCACTCTCCTTAAATGGCAAAGCCAAAGGGGTAACGCCAAACAAAAACACTCTGAAAAGGAGCGTGTATGATCAGACAGTGCGCCGAAGGCCGGCGTTCGGACGCGCATTTTATAGGGGGCCGACCGCGACGTTTAGCGACTCCGCGGCGGCCCCTAGGGGCGGGAATGCGCCCCCTGAAAGTACCCCCCCGTAGGGGCACCCCCCGACGGCCCCAAGTCACACGACTGGCGCCTCCGGAAGTCACGGATGAGGGTGCGGTCTAGGATGTGGCGTTCCGGGACCCACGACCGTTCCTCCGGCCCGCGCCCCTCCCAGTCCACCAGGTCTCCGCGCTACCCGTAAGCGCTGCCCGAGCCTTGAGCAAGGACTGTCGGCACCGGCGGACGAACTGTCCGGCCGAAGAAAACCCCATGTCCGCCTCCTGGCGAGGTAAGAGGGGAGGCTGGAAGCCGAACTGGCACTCAAACGGGGACATACCGAGAGCCGAATGCCACAGGGTGTTATGGGCGAATTCAGCCCACAGCAGATGTTCCGCCCACGTGGAGGGGTTACCCGCCGTCAGGCATTGGAGCATGCGCGCCAGGTCCTGGTTCACCCGTTCGGTCTGGCCCTTAGACTCCGGGTGAAACCCTGAGGAGAGGCTGGCCGTGGCCCCTACCAAGCGGCAGAAAGCTGCCCAAAAGCGGCTGACGAATTGGGGGCCCCAATCTGACAGTAGGTCCCGGGGAAACCCGTGCACTCGAACAACGTGCCGGAGGATAAGGTCCGCCGTCTCCTTGGCAGAGGGCAATTTGGGCAATGGCACGAGCTTGCACCCCTTGGAGAACCGGTCTACCATCACGAGGACGACCGTGTTCCCCCGTGTTCCCCTTCCCTGTGGTCCAGGGAGATGTGCGACCAAGGGCGAGCAGGGACGGGGAGAGGGTGAAGAAGGCCAGGGGGCCTCCTGCGGGGGGTTTTGCCACGAACTGCCTGACATCATCCTCCATGCGTGGCCACCAGAAGCTCTGTCGGAGGAGCTTGTAGGTGGTTGTGCGGCCAGGGTGCGCCGCGAACGATGCCTCGTGCCCCCAGCGCATCACTCGGGGGCGAGCGGAGGCCGGAACGAACCTGCGTCCCGGGGGACCGTTACCGAGCCTGGCGGGCATTAAGCCTTTTGACCTGTTGGATATACGCCAGGTTCTTATGGTCTGTCCACACCAGGAATGGGGTTTTGGCACCTTCCAGCCAGTGACGCCACTCCTCCAGCGCCAGCTTCATGGCCAAAAGCTCCCGGTCCCCAATGGGGTAGTTACGCTCGGCGGGAGATAGGCATCGCGAGAAGTAGGCACACGGGTGGAGTTTGCGGTCCGACCCAGTGCACTGAGACAGGACGGCCCCCCGATATCGGATGCGTCCACCTCGACGACAAACGGTTCTTCAGGATCGGGAAACCTGAGAACCGGGGGGTTAGTGAGCCGGCCTTTGCCGGTTTGGAACGCTCGGTCGGCTTCCGGAGTCCAGCGGAAAGGGCCCGGGGTCTCGCGCGGCTGAGGGCGGTCAACGGGGCAGCAAGCGTCCCAAAGTTCCGTACGAAACGCCGGAAGAAGTTCGCGAAGCCCAGGAACCGCTGGACAAGCCGGAAAGAGGTGGGCTGGGGCCAGTCAGCCACGGCCTGGATCTTAACCGGGTCCATGTGCAGCGACCCCTGGGATACAATGAACCCCAAGAAGGCCACCGAGGGTGTGTGGAAAACCGACTTCTCCAGTTTCACGTACAGTCGGTTTTCCAGGAGTAGCTGCAAGACCCGGCGGACGTGACCGATGTGTTCCTCAAGCGTCCGGCTGAAGATCAGGATATCATCGAGGTAGACGAACGTGTATCGATCCAGAGCCTCCCGGAGCACGTCGTTAATGAATCGTTGGAAGACAGTCGGGGTGTTCATCAGCCCAAAAGGCATCACCCTGTACTCATAATGCCCCGTGGGCGTCAAAAAGGCTGTCTTCCATTTGTCCCTCTGCCGGACGCGGACGAGGTTGTAAGAGCTCTGGAGGTCCAGCTTAGTGAAGATGCTGGCCCCCTGGAGCACCTCAAATGCCATCGCCATGAGGGGCAGGGGGTAGCGGTCCTTGACGGTGATCGCATTGAGGCCCCGGTAATCGATACACTGGCGTAGGGTGCCCTCCTTCTTAGCGACGAAAAAGAAGCCCACCCCCGCCAGCGAGGAGGATGGCCATATGAAGCCCTGCTGGAGCGCCTCGGCAATGTACTGCCGCATGGCCTCCTGTTCAGAGAAAAGAGGGAGGAACGGTACCCAGCAGGAGGTTAATGGCGCAGTCATATTCTCTGTGCGGCGGCAGGATTTGGGCCGCGCCCTTGCTGAACACCACCCTCAGATCCCTGTAGGGTTCGGGGACGGATGACAGATCGGGAACCGTCTGCCGAACACGAGGCTGGCAATGAGGGATGGATAGCGGGATCAGGCAGGACTCCCGACACCGGGGGGACCAAGCGTAAATGGATCGGGTCTGCCAGTCGATCCGTGGGTTGTGGAGTTGCAACTACAGATAACCCAGGACCAGCTGGAGATTGGGCGTGCGGGTGACAAGGAAAGCGACCCTTTCAGAGTGAAGTCCCATCTCCAGAGTGACCGGCAGGGTCCTATGAGTGACAGGCCCCCTGCCCAGAGTCCGGCCATCGAAAGCCCTGAGCGGCTGGGGCTGGAGAGGGCCTCGACGCGAAGGCGTAAACGCCACGCGAGTGCGTCGTCAATAAAGTTGCCCTCGGCCCCGGAATCGACGTAGGCAGAGAGGCGGACCTGACCACCTTCCCCTGGCAAAGAACGACCGGGAGGGTGAAGCCTGACAGGGGGCAAGTGGATAGGTCTAGGACCGGCCCCCCCGACCGGCCCTTCCCGACCTGTCTGGGGATGGGGAATCGACCCCACCGGAAGGGTCCCATTCAGCCCTCCCAAGCTCCATGGGTTCGGGGGCATCGGAACGGGCGATGCAAGGGGCAGCGGGGTCGCGACCAGGCCACGGACCAGTGGAGCGACTACGAGGCCCCGCCCTCTCACGGGGTCTGTTGCCGCAGATGAGAGTCGATGGTGGTGGCGAGGTTGTAGAGGTCATCGAGCGTGGCGGGGGGGATCTCGAACGGCCAGCTCGTCCTTCATAGACTCTCTGAGTCCCCGTTCGTAGCTGGAGATGAGGGCTGCCTCGTTCCAGCCGCTCTCCGCCACCAAGGTTTGAAACTCAACGGTGTACTCAGCCACCAGCCTGGCGCCTTGCGTGAGACGCGCTAAGCGAGAGGCCGCATTGCGGCCCCCCAGCGGGTGACAAAAGGTCA
Organism: Ancistrus triradiatus; assembly: GCA_025084515.1. Classification (NCBI taxonomy): domain Eukaryota; kingdom Metazoa; phylum Chordata; class Actinopteri; order Siluriformes; family Loricariidae; genus Ancistrus; species Ancistrus triradiatus. The sequence goes on from JAJAGP010002953.1 coordinate 60,747, forward strand.
TTTTGAGGGCCTCAGCGAAGGCCGCCTCATCCTCACAGGCGGGGGACCCGGCCTCCCACTGTGCTGTGGCCCAAGCCAGGGCCCGGCCTGAGAGGAGGGAGATAATACAAGCCACGTGGGACCGAGGCATGGGGAATTGAGATGAGCGCATCTCAAAAACGAGTGAGCACTGCATTAGAAAACCCCTGCAGCGCTCGGGTTTCAGGGGCGGCGACGGGGGAATCCCCCGTGGGGCGAGGTGGAGGAGGAGGAGCCGCTGGAGGCGGCACGGGAGCAGGCGGGGGGGGCGACCACCTGGAGCGCCTGGAGCGAGCGATGACCGCAGGCGCCTCGGGCAGCGGAAAGAGAGAGGTTAGTGGCGTTACCCAACTTTCCCTCACCTAACCATCTACGGCCCTAACGATTACCTCAAGGCTTTTGCCTCTATGGGATTCCGCCTCCTTCGCGACACGGGGCCACCACTCTCCTTAAACGGCAAAGCCAAAGGGGTAACACCGAACAAAAACACTCTGAAAAGCAGTGTGTATGATCAGACAGTGCGCTGGTCCACTTCAACTATGAGAGACCAAATGAGAAAAAAAAATACAGGAAATCACACTGTAGAATATTTAAATAATTTAATTGTAAATTATGGAGGACAACAAGTATTTGTTCAATAACAAAAGTTAAACTCAATACTCAATAACCTTTGTTGGCAATGACAGAAGTCAAACGTTTCCTGTAAGTCTTCACCAGCTTTGCACACACTGTAGCTGGTATTTTGACACATTCCTCCATGCAGATCTCCTCTAGAGCAGTGATGTTTTGGAGCTGTTGCTGGGCAGCATGGACTTTTTTTCAACTCCCTCCACAAATTTTCTATGGGGTTGAGGTCTGGAGACTGGCTAGGCCACTCCAGGACCTTGAAATGCTTTTTACTGAGCCACTCCTTCATTGCCCTAGCAGTCTGTTTGGGATCATTGTCATGCTGGAAAACCCAGCCACATTCCATTTTCAATGTTCTCACTGATGGAAGGAGTTTTTGGCTTAAAATCTCACGATACATGGCCCTGTTTATTCTTCCCTTAAGGACCATTTGTGAGCAAATTTGCTCAATATGTGCTCTGAATTATGGCTAATATGCCTCTGCTTTAGGCACAACAGGCTTCGTTGTTTTTCCTGGCTGGAGACACAGAGTCATATGACATGTTAGAGCCATGTTAAATTTAAGGTATGTGTGTGTGCAGGAATCCTAGGAACAATTTGTTCAAGGCATAGATGTCTATTCCACCAAGTTGACAGATGTAACCGGAGTGATATATTAATTATGACAGAGAGACTTTGACTTTTAAAAACACCTTTAATACATCAATATACTCTCTTATTTACACCCTTGTAGTACTTTCATAAATGCCTCTTAAAAATTCAAAATTAACTCATTATTTTCAACAACACACAGAACACTATTAGCAGCCAAAATATTCTCAAATAAATCTGTGTCATTAATCAGTTTATAATAAGCAAATTCAATTTTTAACCTTGCAGTCACCAGACTTTTAAACATGTTCAGTACGTCGGTACTTCCACCTCCCTGTACCCTGTGTTTCCTGGAATTCCACACAGCCAGTTTAGTGGTTCCTGATAGAAAATTGATAAGAACCGCTACACATTTTCTGCTCTGTGAATATACAGGTCCTAAAATAAACAATCTGTAATGAAATGTCTCCCCATAAGCCTGAAACCACTGTGATAAAAGATTAAACAAAGCAATGAGACATGGACACTGTAAAAAGAGATGGAACAGACATTCTGGTGTTTGACAAAAAGAACAGTTCACCCTCACATCTGGATCCAGATGTACCAGATACCTGTTTGTGGCTATTGTGCCATGTACAATCCTCCACTGGAGATCAGCTGCCCGCTTATCCAATGGGAGTTTGTACAGGCACCGCCATCTGCCCCTCAGGGAAGAGCCTGTGCCAAACATTCCGACCCATTGTGAAGCTGGAATCTCAGAGAGTTCCTGTAGATGGGACACCTTCACACAGGTAAGATACAGTGCCTTTTTTCCAACAAACTGAAGATCTTCCAAGATTGGGGTACTGAAGGAAAGAAGTCGACCATTTTTATCCTCATCGTCTTCATCAACCGCGGTCACACTGGGAAGATGTACTCCTCTCCACCATTCCAGGAACCGAGAGAGGAACCTTCCTGGGCAAATACCCTGCAGAGTGACGGTAGTGAGTTGATGGTTCCGGTACGAACTCTCTCCATCAGACGAAGAGATCTAATTCCAGTTTTTTCTACAGAGTTCAGCAGGAGTCATTGAAACCAAATGTTCGAGCTTAGAAGAGCCTGCAGCCACCATGGTCCTCTGTAGTCTGGTTGAAGAGAGCACTGTGGTGTTCAGCAATGGATTATTAAACATTGGCTCCTCATACAACCATGTTCCTGGAGAGCAGTCCTTTCTCTGAATAGTAAAGACCTTCCAAGGCTGAAGAACAAACTGGTAGAACGCTGTGATTCCAGCGAGGTTCGCCTTCTTCAACGACATTAAAAAGAGATGTTTATCCAGGCCAAACCCCTCTGTTCTCCTCAAAATCACTTTTCCTGTGTGACTCCACGTTGGTTCATCTCCATACAGGAACCTTTGTGCAGACTGTAAACGAAAAGCTGTAATTCTGGAGCTGATACCACCTTCCTGAACTGGCAGGTAAAGCACAGCTGCTCGAACCCAATGTTGACCTGACCAGAGAAAATCCACAAGCTTCTGTTGAATTTTGTGAACAAGACCTGTTGGTGGCGGTAGTGTTATCAGTCGGTGCCAAAGGGTCGATGCTATGAGGTTATTAGCAACCAAAACTCTTCCCCTGTAGAACAGCTGGGGTAGCAATCATTTCCATTTAGACATTCTGGCACAAATTTTCTCCAGCGTACCTTCCCAGTTCTTTTTCTGAAAGTCCTGAGTTCCAAAATAAAGCCCAAGAACTTTTTAAACCATCCATCCTCCATTTTAAACCTCCCGGTAAATGAGGAGCCCTTGTTGCACTGCCTTGTCCTGTACAGAAAGCTTCACTTTTAGCCCAATTTACTTTTGCTGTGGAAGCTCTTCAGAATACCTCCAAAGCACCCGAAAGAACTTCGACGTCCCTCTGGTTATTGATAAATACCGTAACACCATCTGCATAAGCAGATAGGGTGATATTAGAGGCTGGGTTTGGAACTAGTGACCTAAGACCTATTAATTTAGATCTCAGAAGAAATAGCAGAGGTTCAATTGCAAGACTGTAAAGTTGACCTGAGACTGGACAACCCTGCCTGATTCCTCTCTGAACAGGAAATGGGCAACTCAGGCTTCCTCCCACTTTTAACATAGATACGGAGTCTGTATATAAAACTGTTAACTAATTTAAAAAGATTTCCCCAAACCCAAAGGCTTGTAAAATGGTAAAAAGGTACGAATGGTCAACTCAGTCAAAAGCTTTTTCCTGATCGATAGAAAGAAGTCCCACAGCATGTTCAGATCCTCTACTTAGGTCTACAATGTCCCGAATTAAAAACAAATTGTACATTATCGATCGCTCTGGTATACAGTGTTTGGTCTTTGTGTGCAATGAACTGTAAATAATCTTTCAGCCTATTAGACAAACATTTAGATAAAATCTTATAGTCCGTACACAAGAGTGACACCAGTCTCCAGTTTCTTAAAAGCATAAGATCTCCCTTCTTTGGAAGGAGAGATAAAACTGCACGTTGGCACGACACCGGTAGCTTCTTGTCCCAAAAGGCCTCACACACCACATCATAAAAGTCCTTGCCAAGCAATCTCCAGAATTTCTTATAAAACTCTGATGGCAATCCATCAACGCCTGAGTGAGAGCTGTGAGACAGCAGTTGTAAGTTCCTCCAGTGTAAGTTACGAATCCGGTTGAGCTCTTTGTTCAGGGTCTAATCGTGGTAGACCTTGTATAAGCCGAGCTGTTGCTGATCTGTCAATGTTCTCAGCTTTATAAAGGGTAGAATAAAAATGAAGAGCATGTTGTCACATTTCTGCCTGGTCTGTAGTGACTGTTCCATCCGGGAGGCGTAACCAAGTCATGAGTTTATGTTGAGACACTGATCTCTATAAATTAAAAAAGAAAGAACTAGGAGCATCCATGTCCTTTATTAAAGTAAAACGGGATCTGACAAGGGCACCCTTTACTTTTTCATTTAAAAAATGAGCCAAACTCTTCTTTTTATCTTTTAAAAGATCAGCATCACCAAGTATGTTATTTCTAGTAACTTCATTCTCTAGAAGTTTTATATCTCTCTCTAAAATCTTTACAGTTTTTTGATTTTAAAAGAAGTGTGAAACATAAACTGCTGACAGAAAATTTTGATCTGGCTTTTCCCTACATCCCACCATTGTTTCAAATCTCTAAACTCAGATTTTCTTTTTTTCCACTGATCCCAAAAAATCTCAAAGCTTTGACAGAAGTCTTGATTCTGCAGTAATTTAAGATTAAGATGCCAGTAGGAGCTTCCAGTTTGAACAGACTTAATAAAACATGTAAGGGAGATTAAGTGATGATCTGTAAAGCCTACAGGATTGATATCGCAATTTGTTACCCTGCCACAATATTCTTAGAATACACATAGAAACGGTCCAGCCTTGCAGCACTGACTTGATTATTTAACACCTTTATCCAGATGTACTGTCTGACGTTAGTGTTTTTAACTCTCCATATGTCAGATAAACCAAACTGATTAATGATTTCAGATAAACATGATGCGGAGATTAAGTGAGGCTCTATTCCTGTGCGATCCATCCCATAATCTACTGTGCAGTTCCAGTCTCGCCCAACAATGAAAGCACCACCTCCCTCATGCTGTCTAAGAGTGGTTTTAAGGTTCTGTAAGACATCTGTACGTTCATGTCCTATATTAGGGCAATACACATTTACAAAAATACAAATAAAACCGTCGATCTCTGCTTTTACCAGCAGCACTCGGCCCGTTACTACCTCCTGAGTACAGAGAATATTAACTCTTAATTTAGATGAGAAGAGGATGGCCACTCCTGCACTAGCATTCGTCCCATGACTAAACCAGCACTGTCCCTCCCACCACATCTTCCATTCAACCTCATTATCAGAATGAGTCTCCTGAAGGAAGAACACCTGAAACTTCTTCTGCTCAATGACTACTGATACTAGAGCTCACTTTCCTCTAAACTGCCCACCATTAATATTGAGAGAACCAATCTTCAAACACGCCATAGAGAGAAGCAAGAGAAAATAGAATGGAACAGAATGAAGAAGAGCAAGTGATTGAACCCCTTTGTGCTGCATGATAATTATTTATTTATTTATATATATTTTTAAAAGCTTTAGGTTGTTATTTCTTTCTTTTTTTCCTTACAAAGTTTTGTAACCAGTTTTTTCAGCTGGTGTCGTTTTTGCTGACTCAGCTCAAAAGCAGATGCACTTTTTAAAATTGTTTCTACAGACTTAAAGAATCTTTCAGTATCTGGAAAGAATTCGACAATATCAACTTTCTTTCCAAAGGTTTCATCAAGGAAATCGCTTAATTGCTGTACAGAGTATAGGTTCTGATCATCAGTGGGTACAGATACTGCCCCAGCTATATCTGAAGCACTGTCCTCCCTCCTCAAACCAGTCTCTCCGCCAGGCAGTTCAGCCTTAGAAACACAATCTAAACTTGTCTCACTGTCCTGTGTGAGGGTAAAATCTATGTCTTCTCCAGTCACAGAGCCCCTTTCCACAACCCTCTCAACATCCACATGAAAACTGTTCACATTTTCAGAAACACTAGCAGCTTCATCACCATCCTTCAAAACCAGGATCACATTTTCAGAAACAGCTCCAGCAGGTTCATCACTATTATTCAAAACCAATTTCACGTAGTCACGAACACCAACAACAGTTTCATCACCATTACTCAAAACCAAATTTGCATAATCAGCACCACCAATGGCAGCTTCATCATATTTGTCTAGAATCATATTTACATTTTCAGAGACACTTACAACAGTATTATCACCATCATACACACTTTCCGTAATAATGTCAGTCTGTGTGTTCACAATGTCATTTGCTTCAACTATATCCTGGGCCAAGGAATCCTGGAACTCAGACAAGTTCCTCATGGTCTCAGTACCAATGTTCTCATCCACCTGCTCATACCGAGCTTCAGAAACGCCAGCGGTAGAATGTCTTTCTATCATTCTTTTTGCACCAGCCTCAGTCTGCTCAGCACTCTGCTTACTGACAGACGCACTGCCATGCTTTACACCCTGCCAGGCCTTTCGTTTAGACTGCTGCCCAGCTACCTCCTCTACACCAGTAGGCCCTGTCTTCATGCCATGAGCCTTACCTTTGTGTGGGCACCCTGTTCTTTTATGCCCTAGATCACCACACTCGAAGCACTTCATAGTTCCAGTGCTAGCGAATAGTATAAAGGACCTTCCTTCCTGTGTCACCTTGAACGAAATATCCAGGGTGGGTTCTCCATTAAGAACCATCAACACTGTTCTACGAAACGACACTGCATGGTTGGAGTCATCATTTTTAAAGTTTAGATGGACATTGCGGAAACCACTTACTATTTCAAATGTTCCCCCTTTTTTGGAAAATGACCAGATTATACGTGAGCTTTCACGTTTTGGCAAAATAGCAACACGACTTGTAGTAGAAACGAGTGGGGAAACAATGATAAACTCATCACTTACCGTAATTCCAGTTTCCACCAACAAGTCCACAAGCCTGCGTCGATTCACAAAGACCACGACTGCTTTATTCATGCATGACGTGGCTACGATGTTCTTATTCCCAACTATTTTACCCATCCCGATCAGTTTCTGCTCAACCGTGACCTCCGGTTTAGTAACGCAGTGCACACCGTGATGGAGTGACAGAGGCTCAGCTCCATCTTCATAGAGCTCCACCATATCACTCCACCACGGGGCTAAAACCGCGCTCAACGGAGAAGAGTTTTATAAGTTTACTAAATTTTGCTTTCAATAAAAGTGACGCACTGAAGTGGTGTAAAGTAAAGAAAACGAGAAAAAGCTAACAAACAATAATTCTCTCTCAAACACACACCCTCTCCCAACGTGTCCTCCATATCCAAATCCACCTCCCAGCATGCAACAGAGAGAGAGAGAGAGAGAGAGAGAGAGAGAGAGAGAGAGAGAGAGATGATATAAAGCTTTAACTAGTGAATGACGGAGTTGTGCCTGTTAAATGTCTTCCCAATTGAATCAGCAGTGCAGTGATGCCAGTATACCAAGTTAATTAACACTGGAGGGTTAATTCAGATTATAAATGGTGCTACATCTTTGTGTGATGCTTTCCTCTGAGGGCTCAGTTCCCCAAATCAGTGACTTTGTTAAGTATTTGTGTTCATTGGCACAGATTTAGGGTGTACTCACACTAGGCAATTCGAACCGTGCCCGGGCGCCCGATTCACGAAGCGCACTGGGGCCCGCTTGAAATAGGTGGGCCGGAGCGCGGTTCGCTGGACTCCAGCACGGTACGTTTGCAGTGTGAGTGCAATCGCACTCTGGCACGCTTTCGTCATCACAGACGCGCCCACACAGCACAGCGCACTTCATTGTTGTACCTATGTGATCGGGTAATAACATACTTCTGTGCCTTTCTTTGGTTTCGTTTTGTTCGCACTGACACACAACCCTAATATGTCTTATAATAAGTGCATTGATAATGCAGCTCACTCTGTTCCAACTTCTTATGCTGCACATCTGACTCTCTGCTTATACAGGGCTTTTTTATTTCTCTTTGTTCGCGCTGACTCACAGCCCTAATAAGCCTTATAATAAGGTGCATTGATTATGAGACACGCTGTATTTCGCCTTATCATGCTGTACAACGGACTTCCTGCTTGTATTTAATTTAGATGTTGTTGGAGTACAACATGCTAGGATTACTGATGGTGAGGTTATTGTTAGTGATGCTGAGGTTAAAAAATAGGGTTAGAATTAATGAAGATAAGGCTATAATTAAAGTTAATATATACCTTGTTAAGGTTAGGATTAAGTATACAGAGGTTGACAATATCATTAGTATTGCAAATTTAAGGATATGGTTACACAGTCTTGTATGAAGTAAACTAACAATTTTAATTTATTGATACATTTGGTTGCATATGTTTCATGATTTAGATAGCAATACAGAGATCAGTGGAAAACTATTAGTTCAAAACTGTGGGTGAAGGCACATGTCCCACTATACCTAGGAGTAATGTCTGGAAAAAGCAGCACAGTCAGTATCTGGTGTTGACCCACTTGCACAGAAATAACTGCAACTATGTGTTTCTCCATCTGCTAGGTGGATTGGTGTCCTTTTAGTCTTGGTCTTCCCAAGGTTACTTTCTTAGCTGCTTTGAGACAATGTTCCATTGTAAAAAGCACATTGCAAATGAATATGTCACGGTTTGCCATGGACAGGGGTGTTACGCGCCTCCTGGTCGCCAGGTGGCGATCGGGACTTGGACAATCGCTGCGCCACCCGGTTTGCAAAGCCGCCGAGGGAGAAGCTGGGATGCTTACCGTAATGACTTGCAGCTGTATGCATGACTATTTAAACAGCATCCCGGCTCCCCCTCGGCGCGGGGAATTATTGAGGGAAACCTCCCTTCGCGATGTCAGAACGGTACGTTCGCTCGGCGGTTCAAGCCCGCTTTTGTTGTGATTTTCAGCGATAAGCTCACGTTTGTTCGTTCAGCGGTTCAAGCCCGCCTTTTGATTGTGGTTGCCAGATATAAGCTCACGTATGTTCGTTCAGCGGTTCAAGCTTGCCTTTTGATTGTGGTTGTTAGACATAAGCTCACGTATGTTCGTTCAGCGGTTCAAGCCCGCCTTTTGATTGTGGTTGCCCGATATAAGCTCACGTATGTTCGTTCAGCGGTTCAAGCTCGCCTTTTGATTGTGGTTGCCCGATATAAGCTCACGTATGTTCGTTCAGCGGTTCAAGCCCGCCTTTTGATTGTGGTTTGCCAGATATAAGCTCACGTATGTTCGTTCAGCGGTTTCAAGGCCCGCCTTTTGATTGTGGTTGTCAGACATAAGCTCACGTATGTTCGTTCAGCGGTTCAGGCCCACTTTTGTTGTGGTTCCCAGATATAGGTTCAGGTATATTCGTTCAGCGGCTTAAGCCCGCTTTGTTGTGGTTTCTAGCGATAAGCTCATGTATGTTCGTTCGGCGGTTAAAGCCCGCTTTTGTGTTTGTGTTTGAGCCTGCCTTTTTGTGTATCATTATTTGAATAAACATCATCATGGTGATAACGATAGAACCTGCGCACGTCTCCTTGCCTGTTAGGCACCCCGTTCGTGACAGAATTCCCCGCCAAACTATGGAGACGGCAGGTTATTGCGCTGCCCCGGTTTTGCCTGTGAGGACCGAGCTGCCGAAAAAATTTGACGGTGATTACCGTCAGTGTGGTGAGTTTTTTCGGCAGTGTTCGGCCTATTTGCGCCAGTTCCCTCAGTACACTGAGGATGAGCGTATGGTGTTTGTGGACTGGCGTCTCACAGGCAAAGCTCGTGACTGGGCGGCGGCCAACTGGTCCCGGTTATTCCAAGGGTCTTATGACCAGCTCATTAGCGAGCTATGGGACCAGTTGGACGTAGTAAGACCTCCAAACCAGAGTTTGTCACCCGCCCTGTCCGGTCTGCTTTGGCTGGTTGTGTGCTGGATCCCCAGCTTGCCAGCAGCCGGAACACACTAGTGAAGCGTAGGCGAGCGCGTGTAAGTCCAGATGGAAACCACTCTAGTTTCGTATTTGAGCCTCTAGAGGTGGATAGTCATGATTCAGACCGCACTGGTGGCGTAGTTGAGCCTATGGCATCTCGTTATGGTGTGATGGAACTCGCTGGTGAGGTGCCAACACCAGCACCACGGACACTCGTGCCCAGTCCTGTTCCACGGACATCCGTGCCTGGTCCCGTCCTCTCTGTTGCAGTTCCAGTGGCCGCCTCCAGGGCGTCGGCGGTGCCAGTTGCTGCCTCCAGGGAGACCCGTTCAGAGGTCGTCCCTGATCACATCGTCCACGACTCCGCTCTGTAGCCACGCGTCGTCCACGACTCCGCTCTGCAGCCACGCGTCGTCCACGACTCCGCTCTGCAGCCACGCGTCGTCCACGACTCCGCTCTGCAGCCACGCGTCGTCCACGACTCCGCTCTGCCAGGCCACGCGTCGTCCACGACTCCGCTCTGCAGGCCCCGCGTTCGCCAACGACTTCCGCTCTGCAGCCCCCCGCGTCGCCCACGACTCCGCTCTGCAGCCCCGCGTCGCCCACGACTCCGCTCTGCAGCCCCGCGTCGCCCACGACTCCTCTCTTCAGCCCCTCTTCGGCCCCTCGTCGCCCACACTTCTCCGCTCTGCAGCCCCGCGTCGCCCACCCACGCTCGACTCCGCTCTGCAGCCCCCGCGTCGCCCACGACTCCGCTCTCTGCAGCCCCGCGTCGTCCACGACTCCGCTCTGCAGCCCCGCGTCGTCCACGACTCTGCTCTGCAGCCCCACGTCGTCCACGACTCCGCTCTGCAGTCACACGTCGTCCACGACACCGCTGTCAAGCGTCGCCACGACACCGCTGTCAAGCGTCGCCACGTCGCCTCTGCTGTCAAGCGTCGCCACGTCGCCTCTGCTGTCAAGCGTCGCCACGTCGCCTCTGCTGTCAAGCGTCGCCACGTCGCCTCTGCTGTCAAGCGTCGCCTCGTCGCCTCTGCTCACAAGCGTCGCCTCGTCGCCTCTGCTCACAAGCGTCGCCTCGTCGCCTCTGCTCACAAGCGTCGCCTCGTCGCCTCTGCTCACAAGCGTCGCCTCGTCGTCTCTGCTCACAAGCGTCGCCCTCGTCGTCTCTGCTCACAAGCGTCGCCTCGTCGTCTCTGCTCACAAGCGTCGCCTCGTCGTCTCTGCTCACAAGCGTCTCCTCGTCGACTCAGCTCGTCTGCCACACGCCGTCGACTCAGCTCGTTCTTCCACAACGCCGTCGCCTCAGCTCGTCTGCCACACGCCGTCGACTCAGCTCGTCTGCCACACGCCGTCGACTCAGCTCGTCTGCCACACGCCGTAGACTCAGCTCGTCTGCCACACGCCGTCGACTCAGCTCGTCTGCCACACGCTGTCGACTCAGCCCTTCTGCCTCTCGTCGTCGACTCTGCTTGTCTTCCAGAGGCCCTGTTAGTGGCCGTCCGGCTTCTGGAGGCCTTGATGGCCGCACCGTGTTAGTTTTCCGCGTTTCTCCCCAGGTTCCGCCCGGAGAGGAAGCCCCCTGACAGGATTGGGATCTGTTGGGCCCTTTTTTTTAGGGGGCCCTGGCTCCGTCTCGGGCCCCTTAGGGGGGGGGCTATGTCACGGTTCGCCATGGACAGTGGTGTTACACGCCTCCTGGTCGCCGGGTGGCGATCGGGACTTGGACAATCGCTGCGCCACCCGGTTTGCAAAGCCGCCGAGGGAGAAGCTGGGATGCTTACCGTAATGACTTGCAGCTGTATGCATGACTATTTAAACAGCATCCTGGCTCCCCCTCGGCGCGGGGAATTATTGAGGGAAACCTCCCTTCACGATGTCAGAACGGTACGTTCGCTCGGCGGTTCAAGCCCGCTTTTGTTGTGATTTTCAGTGATAAGCTCACGTTTGTTCGTTCAGCGGTTCAAGCCTGCCTTTTGATTGTGGTTGCCAGATATAAGCTCACGTATGTTTGTTCATATTTCGTGTAGTTCGGCAGGAAGCATCGTCTGTAAGTACTGGACTTTATATCGTATGTTGTTTGCGATTGTCTAGCGAACTTTATACCGTTCTAGAAATGAAAATGACTTCATACGGGCATTATTTCATAGCGACCCATTTCTAGCATGGAGGCTAACTTGTTAGCGTTGTTACACGTGCACGTTAAACTTAATGTTTACATTCTGTAATATATGTCAAAGGCTCTGTACATGTCATTTATCGAGTTTTCATGCTCTCTATTGTCTGTATTTGCATTTCAGTTTTACTCCATTCTAATAAGCACAGCGCAAGTTGGAATGTTAATAAATCGACACCTGACTAAACTGTATTTTGGAGGGAGTTGTCCGTCTAGTTAAGAGAGGGACACAAACTTTTAGCGAGGGCAGAACAACAAAAAGACGTCTTCACAACTCGCTATACGAAAGACATACCAGGTTGCATCTGACCAGCACTAAACATATCAGTGGGGAAAAACAAGAGTTTAGAAACCAGGTCAGTTTGTACGAGCTCATCTAAGTCCTCCAGACGTTCCAGCCGGTCAGCAGCCAGCCTAGCAGCCGTAGAAGCACGTGCCAAGGCAGAAGCCGCTGTTAAAAGAGCGTCCTACGTGCAGAAAGAGCTTGAGGTAAAGGTAAAAAAGAACAACTAAGGGTCGAAGAGACATGGCTAGAAGCTACCCTCGAAGTGCTGCAACAGGAACGAGAAGCAGAAGCAGCCTTAGCTGAAGCTACAGTGTTTGAAGCGACAATCGATGCAGTGGAGTTAGCACAGTCGCCAAATTCAAGTGACAAAATGCAGGAAACATCACGTCTCTCCTCCTAGAGAACTGAAAGGTACGTCCAAGTGCAATACAGTTACATAAAGGCTTCTCAAGCACCTCAAGCATCCTTTAACCATAACGTCCAGCCACATGACTCTGAAGTTCATCGGCCGTTCGTTTCACCAAAGCATTCCGGGAAATCCTCCATTGATGTCAAGGGGTTCCACGATGTGCAGTCGGATGGACACCCATTACAAGCTTCATCAGACAGCAAGCCCTTCACTTCTTACAATAACAAAGCCAATGGGTTCCAGTCTGATAATCCAAACACAATGGACTTGGCCAAATTCCTAGCAACGGCGTGACTTGCTCACAGCCGGGCTCACCAATTGATAGGGTAGAAAATTATCGCTCGTGGAGGTCTACTTTCATTAATACTATTGAGGGACTGGACCTCAAGCCAAGTGAAGAACTCGATTTGCTTATAAAATGGCTAGGCACGGAGTCAGCCGAGTATGTCAAAAGGATAAGGTCCATGAACGTTAACCATCCTGCCCTTGGTCTCAGCAGAGCCTGGGAAAGATTGGAAGAGTGCTATGGGTCCATCGAAGCCATGGAAGCAGCACTTTTCAGCAAAATTGAACACTTTCCAAGGATCACTAACAAAGATCCACATCTTCTGAAAGAGCTAGGTGACCTTCTGCTCGAGTTAGAGGCAGGAAAGGCCGAAGGGTACTTGCCTGGCCTGGCTTATCTAGACACTGCATGTGGCATTAGCCCTATCCTCGAGAAGCTGCCAACCTCATTACAAGAAAGGTGAATGTTGGAAGGAAGCAGGTTCAAGCAAAGATATAGAGTCGTTTTCCCTCCATTTTCATTTTTCATTCGCAGCAAGAATGAGGAACGACCCCAGTTTCCAAACCACACCTTCTCACCTGCCGGCCCCTAAAGGACAGAGAGCCCTACCGCATTATGTAAAAACGCCAGTGACGGTACATAAATTATAAGTTGACAAGGCTCTCCAAGAGGACGAATCTGAAAGAATGGCAGATATCAATAAGCAGTGTCCCCTTCACAAGAAACCTCACCCATTGGCAAGGTGCAGAGGATTCAGAGAAAAATCCCTAGAGAGCCGCAAGGCTTTTCTTAAGGAAAATTCTATCTGCTTTCGCTGCTGCTCGTCGACGGTGCACCAAGCTAAAGCCTGTGAAGCAGTCATCCGCTGCTCAGAGTGCAACAGCAGCAAGCACGTTTCAGCCCTACATGCTGGTCCTGCCCCTTGGGCTAAAAACGGAACTCCTGGCCCTTCCATACACTATGGCGGGGAGGAAGAGGAAATTTGCAAGCTCCCAGTTGCTAGCACCTGCACTCAGGTTTGCGGGAAGGAGAAACTGACAGGAAAGTCATGCTCCAAGATTTGTCTCGTCTACGTCTACCCTGAAAGACAACCAGACAGGAAAATAAGAACATATGCAATCCTTGATGACCAGAGCAACAAGTCGCTTGTTAGATCTGCCTTCTTCGACTTATTCCAGGTAGCAGACGACTTCTCTCCATACACATTAAAGACATGCACAGTTGTGTCGGAAACTACAGGCAGAAGGGCTTCTGGGTTTGTCATAGAGTCAATAAACCACGAGGTCACCTTTGCACTTCCTACACTTATTGAATGCGACATGTTGCTGGACAACAGGGCCGAGATACCCACACCCGAAGCCGTGAAACATCAGCCACATCTGAAGTCCATAGCCGACAAGATCCCTAAATTAGACCCCAAGGCCGAGATCCTTCTTCTCCTCGGCAGGGATCTCACCCAGGTACACAAGGTACTAGACCAACTGAATGGTCCCTTGCACTCACCATTTGCCCAGAAGGTAGCCCTCGGATGGGTAATAGTCAGAGACATGTGCCCTGATGGTATTCACAAACCTTTCGCGGTCAACAACTTCAAGACCAACATACTAACAAATGGTAGCCCAAGTCTTCTGAGCCCATGTCCAAACATGATTCAGATCAAGGAGCCATGCAATCGACCACACCGAGCCTATGGTACCGCTGCTCCACGGAACAAACACACAGTTGCCCTCGAAGGTAAAATATTCGGAGAAACCATCTTCACCCACACTAACGAGGATGACAAAGCTGCTCCATCCATAGAAGACTTAGCATTCCTCAGAATGATGGATAGGGAGTTCCAACAAGACGCATCCAATAGCTGGACAGCCCCACTACCTTTCCGCATCCCGAGAACTTGTCTGCCCAACAACCGTAAAGAAGCCTATAAGCACTTCATGTCACTGTCCAAAACACTCAAAAAACGACAAGTAATGAGGGAGCACTTCATATCTTTCATGAACAAGATGTTTGAGAATGGTCACGCTTAACTAGCCCGTTCGATACAAGCCAAAGAGGAGTGCTGGTACCTACCTATCTTCGGTGTATATCACCCTTCGGAAACCAGACCAGATTAGGGTAGTATTCGACTCTAGTGAACACTACCAAGGTGTTTCTCTGAACGATGTACTTCTAACGGGGCCTAATATAAACAACAGCTTACTGGGGGTTTTGCTGCACTTTAGGAAGGAGCCAGTAGCGGTTACAGCCGACGTGCAACAAATGTTTCACTGTTTCTACGTCAAAGAGGGTCACAGAGACTTCTTGCGCTTCCTTTGGTACCGGAACAACGACCTTGATGATGAAGTGGTGGAATATCGAATGTGTGTTCACGTCTTCGGCAACAGCCCATCCCCAGCCGTAGCCATATATGGTCTTAGAAGAGCAGCACTTGCAGGAGAATCGGAGGATGGAAAAGAGGCCCGGCGGTTTGTTGAAAGGAACATTTATGTGGACGATGGCCTCATATCCTTACCCACCGACGAAGAAGCTACAACCCTTCTAAAAACACCAAAACATGCTCGCCCTCTCAAACTTAAGGCTCCACGAGGTGACATCCAACAGAGAAGGGGTCATGAAAGCATTTCCGCGAGACGACCTTGCTAAAGACCTGAAGAGCCTTGATTTAGATTTCGACTTCTTACCTCTGCAGTGAAGTCTTGGAATTAGATGGGACATATCCACCGATGAGTTCACATTTCAAGTGTCAAAGGAGAAAAAACCCTACATGAGACGAGGGGTGCTATCTACTATCAACAGCTTATTTGACCCACTGGGGTTTGCTGCACCTGTGAGCATTCATGGAAGATCTCTACTTAGGGAGCTCACAGCAACAGCATTCGAATGGGACTCCCCTATACCCCCAGACAAGCTTGAGGAGTGGGAAAGCTGGAGAGACTCACTCAGTGTACTCGAGAAGGTGAAAATTCCATGCACATATAACCCCACCTCACTAATTTGCGCAAAGGCAAAGGAGCTATGTGTCTTCTGCGATGCATCCACTTACGCCGTGACAGCCGTGGCTTACCTTCGAGTCATTTGACACAAATGGCAACACAGTTGTCGGGTAAGGCCAAACTCGCTCCCCAACCTGAAATCATGGTCCCGAGGCTGGAGCTATGTGCAGCGGTCCTAGCGGTCGAATTAGCAGAAACTATAACTGATGATCTGGACACTCATCTAGATGCAGTAACCTTTTATTCAGGCAGCAAAGTGGTCTTGGGTTACATTCACAACGAAACTAGAAGGTTTCACGTCTACGTGAGCAATAGAGTGCTTCGTATAAGGCAAACCAGTCGTCCAGAGCAGTGGAAATATGTTCCCACCAATCAAAACCCAGCAGACCATGCCACAAGATCCATCCCTGCAAGTGCTTTAGCCCAAAGCACCTGGCTCACAGGTCCAGACTTCCTACTTAAGTCCTCAGAGGACGACATACCTCAACATTACGACTTACGACTTCATTACGACTTAGTTGATCCAGTAACCGACACAGAGATTCGCCCTCAAGTTACTACATTGACCACGAAAATCACAAGCAACGTGTTAGGAACTAAACGCTTCAACAAGTTTTCGAGCTGGAATTCTCTGACATGCGGTGTCACCAGACTGGTATGCCTTGCCCAACGTGCCAAACAAGACTGTGCGCAAAAGGTCACCCCTCAAGAACATCTGAAAAGGGCTCAGAACCTAGTCATCCGGAATTCACAACAGGAGGCCTTTGCAGAGGAGTTAAAACATATTGAGAGGAATGCCCCTATCCCTAAAAACAGTTCTCTTATCAAACTCTGCCCCTACATTGATGCTTCTGGCCTCCTACGTGTTGGAGGGCGCCTTCCTCAAGCTAACCTGAAAGAAAACAAAACCAAGCCCTTGATTCTCCCTGGGCATTGTCATGTCACAACACTAATAATCCGACATCACCACGAACTAGTCCAGCATCAAGGCCGGCATTTTACAGAGGGGGCCGTGAGATCAGCAGGATTCTGGGTTATGGGTGGGAAACGCCATGTTAGACACGTAAACTACCAGTGCGTTACCTGCAGGAAGCTACGTGGACAATGAAACGTTCAAAAAATGTCGGATCTACCCATACTGATCCTCCGTTCTCCTATGTAGGTTTGGATGTATTCGGACCATGGACCGTAGCAGCGCACTGCACCAGAGGGGGGCTGGCTTATAGCAAACACTGGGCAGTGCTATTCACGTGCATGAGTACCAGGGCGATCCATATTGAGGTAATAGAGTCAGTGGATTCATCCAGTTTCATTAACGCCCTCCGGCGCTTCTTTGTCATCCATGGACCAGCCAAGCAACTACGCTCAGATTGTGGCACTAATTTCGTTGGTGCACGCAAGGAGTTAAAGATCTACAAATCGGGACTCAAAGCTCCACACATACCTAAATGCTGCGGGATGCGTATCGGTTTTCAATCCGCCACATTCCTCCCTCATGGGTGGGAGCTGGGAGCGCATGATCGGAATCGCAAGACGCATACTGGACGCTATGCTGCCAAAGGTCCTGGCATCAAAACTGACCCACGAGGTCTTAACCACCTTCATGGCAGAAGTTTCAGCCATCGTGAATGCTCGACCCCTAGTTCCCATTTCCTCTGACCCTGAAAACCCTCAAATCCTAATACCTGCAACGCTGCTTACGCAGAAAATTGGTGTTGCTCTACCACCTTCGGGGGAATACGATGACAAGGATCTGGATGGCCGCCAGTGGAGAAGAGTCCAAAGTCTTGCTAACACCTTTTGGCAACGCTGGAGAAAGGAATATCTCACCACCTTGCAAAGCTGTAAAAAGTGGCAACGTGAAGTCCCTATTCTGCAAAAGGGAGATGTTGTTTTGTTGAAGGATAGCCAAGCCAAGAGATATAATAAAGTTCATATTTCGTGTAGTTCGGCAGGAAGCATCGTCTGTAAGTACTGGACTTTATATCGTATGTTGTTTGCGATTGTTTAGCAAACTTTATACTGTTCTAGAAACAAAAATGACTTCATACGGGCGTTATTTCATAGCGACCCATTTCTAGCATGGAGGCTAACTTGTTAGTGTTATTACCCGCGCGCGTTAAACTTAATGTTTACATTCTGTAATACATGTCAACGGCTCTGTACATGTCATTTATCGAGTTTTCATGCTCTCTATTGTCTGTATTTGCATTTCAGTTTTACTCCATTCCAATAAGCACAGCGCAAGTTGGAACATTAATAAATCGACAACTGACTAAATTGTATTTCGGAGGGAGTCTAGTTAAGAGAAGGACGCAAACTCTTAGCGAGGGCAGAACACTGATGCCTGCTCTTTAAATACAACAAGATGTCCACTCATACTTGATTGTTTTAATATTGACTGGAAACAGCTGTCTCTAATTCCTCCTTCAAATTAACTGCTAATTCTAGAGGGTCACATACATTTTTGCCATTCACAGTTATGTAATATTGGATCATTTTCCACAATAATTACATGGTCAAGTATAATATTTTAATTTCATTTGTTTAAATGTGTTCTCTGCACCTATGTTTAACACTTGTGTGAAAATAAGATGATGTTTTAGGTCAGATTTTATGCAGAATATAGAAAATTACAAACTGTTCACAAATTTCAAGCACTGCTGAACCCCAGCCACCAACCCACACACACGCTCTTCACTCATGACCTCCATACCCTAACACACACTCTTGTATGAAGTCACCACCCAGAGAGGATTGAGGGAGTGTAATGTAGCTTCCATACACCATTTATCAAGAGAGGAATTAAATTAGAATGAAAGAGAGAGAGGGAGACAGACAAAGAAAGAATCAACATCCATGAAGAGCTAACAAAGAAGAGAGAGAAACTGTCAGGCAGGGTTAGTGACTTTACTCCACAGTTTCCTAAGTGTCATTCTCTCTCTCTCTGTCTCTCTCTCTCTCTCTCTCTCTCTCTCCCTCTCTCTCTCTCTCTCTCTCTTTCTATCTTGCTCTATTACAAAAACAATTAAACTCCATTCCACAGTAGCCTACAAAAGCAGTCATCTCTTTCTTGTAGTAAAAAAAAAATCACAATTCATTTTAGCATCAGCATTTGTCTTTGTTATATAAAGTCGAATAAGCCAAATGAAAAGAACAGGTATAAAATAAAAACAGGAAAGCACAGCATACCATTATTCTATCATCATTCTAATTAAATTATTAATATGGTACTATCCTATTAACTAATCATTGATTATTGAGGTCCTCCATTGTAAAAAATGCACACTTGCTGCTAAACATTTTCTGCTCAGTGCAAGAGAGAAATGGTATATTTGACCACACAGACTCCATTTAGAGTTTAGTATGCAGTTTGTACCACTAAACTCCACACTAAACTCTAAATGGTGTCTGTGTGGTCAAATATACCATTTCACTGTGGGATGAAGAACAACAGCTGCTTAGGTGTGAAACTGTTCATTAGGAGGTTTAAGGATTGGACATACATAAGGCTAAGATCACCATGAGCAGTATACTCATGATTTAGGTGTAATAGAAAGACCACACCAAGGGGGTAACATGGAATATGAAAAAAGCCCAGGGAAAAAAAGAAAGAACAGCAAAGGGGGCTACCAGAGGCTTTCAGAATCAAGCTAGGGAGTAATGAAACTTAACGGAAACAGTAAATAACAATTTATATGATAAGCCGATGTACTGAATGATGGGAAATGGGAGTTCAGAAGTGCAGAGGTTGGGAGTGTGACAGTGTTAAAGTTTTCGAAAGAATGCCTGTATATTACACAATGGTTTTATGGTAGTTTTGCTGGAAATGATCAGATGAAAATTTTATTAAATATTTTACAAGAACATAGCAGTCCATCAACTTATGTCCATGCTCAACAGAACTAGCAAATGTCTTAAACACTGGGAAAATAAATATAAGAAAAAAGACTTTCAAAGAAGAATTTCAACTAACTGTTTCATAACAGTTTATATAAGAATGTTCATTTACATGTACAGCACGTAGCAGACACCCTTATCCAGAGAGATCTACAATGGAATCTTGTACAATCTTCCGATGTACAATCAAAGTATTTGTGAATTAATGACTTTGCTCAAGAATAGTGGAACCTTGAAAGTGCTTGGACATGAACCATCAACTTTCTAGTCAACAATCTAGTATCTTTACTGCTGTGTCACTTAGTCAGAGAGATTTTTTTATTTTATTTGTTTAATTGTCTATTTTGTGAAGGTCAAAATGCATTTGTCAGATTTTTTTCCAAGACTAAAATAATAAAATAGTTTGTCCTATTTCTCCCTTTTTTGTTTAAATCCCAATTAAACATATTTCTGGATACTTGTCTAAGGATAAAAGTCTTCCAATATTGGAAAGGATTCCAGTAACCCTGCAACAAAATTTTGTTAAAGCAATTAGTTGTATTTTTATTTTATTTATTTATTTTTTTTATAATTTTTAGACTAAAAGGGAAAAAAAGAAAAAAGCATTCTTACAGTGGGTAACTGTCTATTTCTGTGTCAATATTTTCACATCTTACAATGTTTAAAATTAGCATTAGAAGTTATTAGAAACATTTTAACTGTGTTCAAGAACTAGCTTTCCTAAATGATTAGCAAAGTTGTTTTTTTGCTGTCTTTTAACCACATATGATCTCACCAGGATGTGTTAATAATATTTATAAATATAAATATGTGAATAGTATTTAAAGATTCTAAACTCCACATGAATCTAATGACACATATATTTAACTATTCATGAGTATTGATTCAACCTCAGACAACTTCATTTCATTTGTACAATATTTCTAACTAGATGATGGTTTCATTTTTGTCACATCACCCAAATGCATGTGCTATTACTGTGCATTATCCTGCTGAAAAATGCCAGTTGGAAGCCCTCTCATGGGAGGGAGCACATGTGGCCACAGAATGTCCTGTACATGTCACTGACATGTTAGTGTTCCTCGTATCACTACTAGGGGTACCCGGATATTGTGGCTTCCCAGATCATCACACCAGCAGTGTGTATCTCCACACTAAAGGCATGATTGAATCACTCACCACAAACTCCATACTCGAACACGACTGTCATCGGAACCCAAATAAAACCTGGACTTTTCCCAGGTTTCTTGTTCACAACAGCTCTGCAAATGAAGGCAACGATGGCTGTCTACCAATGGCAGGACATATAATAAGTGCCATGACAACAAATTTCCTTCTAATTAAATGTCTGTAAATAGTCCGGGCAGAGACAGGGGTGTCTATTGAAGGTGTGCCTGGATGGTGGACAACAAAACGGTGGGAGTTGCTCATGCTTGTTGGCAGATCAAACAGTATTGTCTACTGGCGGTCTGTCTGGACTGCCCAGAGCCTGTTCACTGTGTGTGCATGCCCTCATGGAACCAATGCTCTCGACACCTCCAAACAGCTAGATCAGAACGACCTAGATGGCAGGCAGTTCGTTGAAATGACCATCCTGCTTCCAATGCTCCAATGATGTGTCCCCTCTGTTAGTTGAGCAAAATGTCTTTGATTTATTGTAGAGGCATGTCTAGCAGTCAACAATCTCACACCAAGAGGTAGACTACCAAAAATTGCCCCTTAGAACCATTGTGTAGGGCAGCAGGGGAAGCCATTTTACTCCATCTTGTGGCAAGACCCAGTGTATAATCATACCACTGCTGAAGTCATTTACATATCTGCCTGAGACATAACTGCATGCCAAGTTTTGCAACATTCAGGCTGCATTTGTTAAATCTCAGTTACACATATTTATGGATAATTGTCTTAAAAGTAGATCAACAGAACTCAGTTAAACAAATGAGACAAAAATATTATACTTTGTCATTTATTTATTAAGGAAAATGATCCAATATTACAAATTAATAGGCCATTCCAAAACATTAACTTTATTTTTCTTTAACCATTATTTGGTAAAACGGCTTGTGTGCTAGGGGCCGGTGTCTTCCTGCATGACCCACCCTCTCTTAAGATTCAGTTCATGGACAGATGTCCTGACATTTTTCTTTAGAATTCTCTGATGTAAATCAGTGATGGCAGGCTGTCTTGGCCCAGATGCAGAAAAACAGGCCCAAACCATGATACTACCACCCCCATGTTTCACAGATGGGATAAGATTCTTATGCAGTGTTTTCCTTTCTCCAAACATAACGCCTTTCTTTTAAACCAAAAACTTATATTTTGTCTCATCTGTACAACATTCTTCCACTAGCCTTCTGGCATGTCCTCGTGACCTTTAGCAAACTGCAGATGAGCAGCAATTTTTGTTTTGGAGAGCAGTGGCTTTCTCCTTGAAACCCTGCAATGCACACCATTGTTGTTCAGTGTTCTTCTGATGGTGGACTCCTGAATATTAACATTAGCCAATGTGAGAGAGGTCTTCAGTTGCTTATAAGTTACCTCGGAGTCCTTTGTGACCTCGCCAACTATTACACAAATTGCTCTTGGAGTGATCTTTGTTGGTCGACCACTCCTGGGGAGGGTAACAATGGTCTTGAATTTCCTCCATTTTTACACAGTCTGTAGATTGGTGGAGTCCAAACTCTTTAGAGATCATTTTGTAACCTTTTCCAACCTGATGAGCATCAACAACTCTTTTTCTGAGTTATTCAGAAGTCTCCTTTGTTCGTGCAATGATACACTTCCACAAACGTGTTGTGAAAAGCAGACTTTGATAGATCCCTGTTCTTTTAATAAAACAGGGTGCCCACTCACACCTGATTGTCGTCCCATTGATTAAAAACACCAGACTATAATTTCACCTTCAAATGAAATGCTAATCCTAGAGGTTCACATACTTTTGCCATTCACTGATTTTCCTCAATAAATAAATTACCAAGTATAATATTTTTGTCTCATTTGTTTAACTGGGTTCTTTTTATATACTTTTATGTTTTGTATAAAAATCTGATCATGTTTTAGGTCATATTTATGCAGAAATATAGGAAATTCTAAAGACAACTTTATCTCAGATAACTTTATTTAATTTGTACAAGATTTCAAAGCAGATTACCATTTATTTTTTCTCAGTCCTGTTACCAAACTTAATGTGTTATTACTGTGCATTATTCTGCTGAAAAATGGCAGTTGGAAGCCATCTCATGAGAGGCAACACCTGTGGCCACAGGATGCCCTGCACATGTCACTGACCTATTAGTGTCCCTTGTATAACTACTAGGGGTGCCCGAATATGATGGCTGTTGGAAGCCCTCTCATGAGAGGCAACACATGTGACCACAGGATGTCCTGCACATGTCACTGACTTATTAGTGTCCCTTGAATAAGTATTAGGATTGCCCGAATATGATGGCTCCCCAGATCATCACACCAGCAGTTGGGGCAGTGTGTTACTCCACACTAAAGGCATAATTAAAGTGCTCACCACAAAGTTCCCATACTCAAACCCAAATAAAACCTGGATTTGTTGAGATGATACAGTTCCAGTCTGTAGCACTCCAGGTTTCACCTCTGCAAACTAAGGTGACGGTGGCTGGCTGTCAATGGCAGGACACGTAATGGGGCCTGTGACAACAAATGTCCTTCTGCTTTGTGCCTGGAAATGGTCTGGGCAGAGGCTGGGGTAATGAAGGTGCCGCCTGTGCCTGAATGGTGGACATCAAAACACTGGGAGCTGCTCATGCTTGTTTTCAGATCAAATAATCTTCTCTACTGGTGGTCTGTTTGTGGAGAAATGTTAGTGTTGTAGTCCAGGAGAGGAACTGTTGCAGAATAAATAAATAAAAAAGTGATGAGATGTAAAATTTGATACAAACTGCTTCAAAAAACTAAATATAACTGGTGTAGTAATGCCCATTCACCATCACTTCCTGCTAGAATGGCAGCGAATGTGTGTGTATGTGTATGTGTATATACATACGCATATATATATATATATATATATACATACAGTGCCTCCAAGTAGTATTCAACCCCCTGCACATTTTGTAAATTTAACAAGTTGAAAATAAGTTAGAGCCTTCAAACTTTGAACAAGAGCAGAATTTATTAACAGATGCCTAAATATTACAAAATATATATATATAAGTTGCTCAGTTAAATTATAATACATTTTAAACATAAACATTTGGGTCAGTTATTATTCAACCCCTAGGTTTAATATTTTGTGGAAAAACCCTTGTTTGCAATTACAGCTATTCATCGTTTTTTATAAGACCTGATCAGGCCGGCGCAGGTCTCTGGAGTAATCTTGACCCACTCCTCCATGCAGATCTTTTCCAAGTTGTCTAAGTTCTTTGGGTGTCTCATGTGGACTTTAATCTTGAGCTCTTTCCACAAGTTTTCAATTGGGTTAAGGTCAGGAGACTGACTAGGCCACTGCAACACCTTGATCTTTTTTTATTTTATTTTATTTTGAATCCATACATGTAATGTCCTGGAGATGAAAATTTAATTTTCAAGGTTATGGTTGAATGGCTCATAACCTGTTTTCTGTATATTTGCTTAGTAGATTAGTACCTAATTAACAACCATCAAATCATTAATGAAGAAAATCTCATCCTTCTTCCACTGCTAAGTGCAATTATTCCACATTTTCCTGACACCAACAAGAATTTAAAATTGGCATTACCCCCACAGACCCAACAAGGTAGCTTCCTAATTGCTAAATGTGCACACCACTGCTTGTCACTAGGTATGAACAGTTTGACAATGTCATTTGCTTAGACCGTACGATGTTTCATGTTATCACCCACAATTTTCGATGTTTTCGAATTTTTTACAAAGGTTTTTTTTCACCAGCTAAAACCAGACCACCAGACCAGCACTAAATTTCATAAGCCAACACTAAACATGAAACTCACATGGTTTTGTTGATTGACTGGCACACCAGCATCCAAAATACAACATATGGTGGTTTTCCTATCTTTTTCTTTTTCTTTTCTTTTTTTTTTTCTTAGCATAATGTACTCCTGATCATGTTGTTTAAGTTATTGATATGCTGGCATATACATTCATTGGTCAGTCTATTAGGTACTCCGCCTTGTTTCTTCAATCATTGTTTATTTTGTCAGTTCCACTTACCATACAGAAGCACTTTGTTGTTTTACAATTACAGATTGTAGTCCCCCTGCTTCTCTAAATAGTTTGTTAATTTCCTTTACTCTGTACTCTAATAGTCAGGACCACCACAGATCAGGTACTATTTAGGTGGTGGATCATTCTCAGCACTGCAGTGACACCGACATGATGTTGGCATGACAGAGTAAGTTTTGCTGATACAATTGGATCAGAAACAGCAATGCTCCTGGCGTTTTTAAACACTGTATTCACTCACTCTGCACTCTTATTATACAGATCTACTATACTGCTCCAACTAAATGTAAAATCAGAGACAATAACTCATCTGTCGTTGCACAGCACAGGATAAATATTGTTGTGATAGTTATCCTGTAGTTCTTTATCAGTGCTCACAGGATGCAGCCTACAGAATGCTTGTCGCTGGTTTGGGTTGGTGGATTATTTTCTCCTCCAGCAGCACTGCTGTGTCTGATCCACTCATACCAGCACAGCACACACTAACACACCACCACCATGTCAGTGTTACTGCAGTGCTGAGGATGATCCACCACCCAAATAGTACCTAGTACCTGATCTGTGCCCATCCTATGGGGGTACTGACCATTAGAAAATAAAGGGGACTAACAAAGTATGTAGAGAAACACATGGACTACTGTGCTTCTGTATGGTAAGTTGACCTGATAAAATATACACTGAATGTATAAACAAGCAGGTATACCTAATAAAGAAATTGGTGAGTGTATATATAAAATATAAAAAGATCTATTAAATGTTGAAGCAGAGTAGTCTACCTCCACTTTTGAAACATTTCTAAACAAATAAATACAATATACTGGCATTAGCTAGAGCAAAAATATTTCCTGATTATTTTAATGCCTTGCTTTCTTGATGTTCTAAAAAGTTTGATCACATCACCCCTATTTCATCCTCACTCCATTGGCTGCCAGCTTAATTTCACATTGATTATAAAATTTTGCTACCAGCCAAAAAACCATATATGGTCTCGCCCGCAGTATGTAAACTTTAGTCCAATATGATCTACCACATTCACTTTGATCAAAGCATTCATTTTGTTTACTTTTAAGGCAATTAGCAGATGCCCTTATCCAATGGGATTTATAACTGATACAATTTTAATGATCTGAACTGACTCAAATTTTGCAATTGGGGTTTTAATGGTCTTCATCTAGGACCCAACAGAGGCAGCTTGGCACAGGTGGGATATGAACCCTGGACCTTCTGGTCCTTAGTCCAGTATCTTACCTGCTAGGCTACCTACTGCTAGCACCCCTCAGTTATGGAATAGCCTTCCAATCATTAATGGAAAATCAGAGAGAGTCTCACTCTTTACAACTAGGCCCAAGGCGTATTGCTGCACCCCTGTCATGATCTGTTGGGTTTGTCACAGTGGAGAGGCTGGTTGCTTGGGTCTCAGTGTGCCCTCATGTCTGGGCCAAGACTCTAGACTACACTCGAGCTACTCCGAGTCAGTGTGTGCTGTACTGTCAAAATGTACTGATGTACTGTATGGTACGAGTATACAACTACTGCTACATAACGTCTAACTTCAAATTGCTGGCTGACTTTTCTCACACAGTTAAACATGGATGTGCTTTTTAATATTGATTCTTGAATGTTGACTATTGTTTATTCATATCCTCAGCTAATTATCTATCAGTCACCACATACCTACAAACACTTTGCTGTTCATCACAAACGTCAAAGTATGCATTGCCTCATTGAAGGTACTACAAACTTGCAATTATGAGACTGTCTTCTGCCTCTCAAAGTTTCCTTTGCAGCATGGAAATAAAAAAAATACAAAAATATTATTCACAGACTTAGTTAAATGTATATTACATAACTTTCCTCTTTTGTGGAAGCCATTGTATGACCTCTAAATGAGGGCAGCTGTGTGTTGAGTGCATCTGTACATATCGATCAGGATGCAGGTTTTTGGCTTTTCAGAGTGTGTCTGATGAGTTCCTCCCACCTCCACACTCCAACACCATCATTCCTCCACCGCTCACTCGCCCCTGATGCATGTGTGTGCATGTCAACAGGATGAGTTAACAAACAGAGAGAGATGGAAAAACGGTGCAGCTGCAATGAGGAGAGTAAAAAAAGACAGAAAAAACCAGAGTGAGACCTCCTGCTGAGAGAAATCTGAGGCAGTCACACTCTTTAGAAAATCGCGTCTAAGAGACTCTTGTTCTTTGAATAGTATGAGGTCTTTGACTTGTGTAGAAGTTCTCTGTGCTGAAGTTATTAGGGAAGATGGAAAAACGGAGGAAATTAAAATGGCTTAACGCATACACTACCTTCTTCAAGGTGAGATGTGCAGTGATTGGATCTTCAAGGCTGCCTTTTTTAGGACATAGAGCTGAGTGTGAGTCTAAGTGTGACATGCTCCAATGTGATGTCAACTCAGAATGCAAAACTGATGCTTTTTCAAGGTGAAGCTAAATGGGTGAATCGATTTTGAAAAGTAAAGAATGTGAAATTCTGACATACTGTGAAACACTCAGGCCACATGATCAAGGCCAAAATACACTTTTTTTTGTAAATTAAGACCAATATCAAAGCCTGGTGTTTGGCAGTTGTGTATACTGAATCAAGGAGAGCTTTGAAATCTCATAGTCATCATAGAAGACCAATGAGTAAACATGAGATTTTTCCTTTTCTGATGGATTGTCCCTTCTCTCTCTTTTTTTATTATTATTTTTTTTTTTACAAACTTATACAATTGATCCCATTCCACAAATGTAGTTGATTGATAAATACATGTTTGGTATCAGAAGCTTTCGTTTTGGACTGCAACAATGGGGTTAATAAACCCGAAAATAACGAAAGATATTAGATGTGAGCTTAAACCATCCTACATCTGTATCGTGCCAAGTCGTGTTGCTAAGTAATCTCAAATGCACAGTTATGTGATTTCTGACACTGAATTACATGCTGTGACCATTTGTTCCTGTTAATGCAACATCTTTAAGCCAGACTGTGTTCTTATCAAGCAGTCAAGCATGAAAGTAGCATTTCAAATGGCACACCATGGGCTGTATTCCCTAAACTATACACTATGTACTTCAGAAGGAAGAAAACTGGATTTTTGTAGCCAGTAATATTTCAAATGTAATATAAATGGCACCTTACCATACAGTGAGTAAAGAAAATATGCATACACTTTGAAATAGTGACTTTTTGAACATCTGAACATAAAAGATTTTGAAGCATGGCATCATAATTTCAAACAAGATTAGTGTGGCATTTTTTTCAGGAAGGGCTTTCCTGACACCCTGACATACAGGCCACAATTCGTCTTGGTGTAAAGCTTAGGAGAAGTTGCAACTGGCCTCTTGGTAGCTTCCAAGACCTCCTGACTCTGTCACTCAATTTGGATGGAGGTCCAAATTGTCATTCTGGGAGGTGAATTGAAGTACCTATGCATCAGGGACTGGCAGTGAGGGTAGATGAGTGCAAGGAGCTGCAATGTACATGGCTTTATTGAAGCACAGACAAGACAGAAATGTAGTCAAACATAACATAAAAAAACAAAGTCGTACATGGCGGAAATTACAAGTTTTAGGTAGAACGCAATCAAAAACCAGACCAGAGAACCATAATCAGATGTAATGAAGAACACTCAGAAACAATGCAGGGGCAACTTTACCTTTGCAAAGAACTCTCTGTCTGTGAGGTTTAAATGTCCATGTTGATGATCTGTGAATAAGCTGCCAGTGTGTGGTCAATACAATGGCAACATTGCAGTTTGCGACAAGAGTGGTGGCGTGGTCAGAGGGTGTGTGTGCATGGGGGTTTCTCAGGAGTGGTGTCCAGAAGTTACATAGAGTCCGATCCTATATCGATACCGGGTCAAATATCGACATCATCCACTCATCATATCAGACGGACAGGGTTGATCAACTTACCGATCCATTTTCCCTTCCACATCTTACCATAAGCACACAGCAATTTCAGTCTGCAACTGAGTGATCAAATAGGGTTACCTGTTGGTTTACCTAAAATGTAATTTCTTAACCCATTAAGAAAATATAATTTTAATTCAACTTGTCGGTTCCTACCAATTCGCTTTATGCTTTAAAAACATGGCCATGATTAGTGCAAAAATATGTCCATAATAAGGAAGCATTTCTGCCTGTACCGGTGTGTCATGTGGTCACTTACATCATCACGTGGTTTTGTTTTGGTACGCTCTGTTATAGCAATAGCGGAACATCGGAAGCTCAAAAGTGCTCAAATGTTATGCTCCACTTTCAGAGAAAATGCTAAATGCCATATATGTGGAAAGCTAATCTGTTGTAAAGAATGTTTCAACTCTAAAATCATATGAAGCAACAGCATGACATGATTCAGAATAGTACCGTGTTTGACCGACTGTGGTCTCCTTGTGCAAGTACTGTGTTGGCCGTCTATAAAAACATAATGTGAACAAAGCTCACATTATCATTTCAGAAGTACAGAGTACTTATGATCAGTAGTTTGGTGTTTCTAGGTCACTACTTTTGAACATTAAGCCACTTTAAGCTTTTATACATTTAACTTTTTTTTTTTTTTTACTTTTGAAGCTGAAATACAATGGGGCAAAAAAGTATTTGGTCAGCCACTGATTGTGCAAGTTCTCCTACTTAGAAATGAGAGTGGTCTGTAATTTTCATCATAACTACACTTCAACTATGAGAGACAAAACGAGAAAAAAAATCCAGGAAATCACATTGTAGGATTTTTAAAGAATTTAATAGTAAACTAGAGAGGTGCATTTCCTGAAGAAAATGCAAGTGTGGTTGCCACTCTGCAATGGCCCCATGGGCATCACATGTCACCTCAGATTGCACCTGGGACCAAGCTTGCCAAATTTCGTGGCTGTAGGTCAAAAACTGACTGAGTTACAGTCATTGGCCCACCCAGGGGCCCCAGTGCCCACCCGGGGTCCATAGGGGCCCCATGGGCATCACATATCACCTCAGACTGCACCCGAGATCAAGCTTGCCAAATTTCGTGGCTGTAGGTCGAAAACTGACTGAGTTAGTCATTGGCCCACCCAGGGGC
>JAJAGP010002954.1:0-90719 GCA_025084515.1 Ancistrus triradiatus
ACTAATATGTAATATTTGATTATTTTCCTCAATAAATAAATGACCAACTGTAATATTTTTGTCTCATTTGTTTAACTGGGTTCTCTTTATCTACTTTTAGGACTTGTGTGAAAATCTGATGATGTTTTAGGTCCTATTTATGTAGAACTATAGAAAATTCTAAAGGGTTCACAAATTTTCAAGCTCCATTTATATAAGATTAAGTAGTTGAATGGTAGATAATGCCCAGTATTTCACTGGTATATAAGTTCAGTATTTGAAATTGTATATATAAGATCAAGTTTTTAAACATTATATAAGATGCAGTTTATCTGGCATCACACAAAAAAACTAATATGCTAGTGGCAGTGTGGGATAGGGAATGCAAATCTTTCATCTAAAGCCTTTGAAACACAACCCCTGTGGTTAGACAGAAGACCTATCTGCTTTTCAGGTACACACACACACACACACACACACAGCTTGAAGACATGTCGATAAAGCCCCCGACACAGTGAGGACCTCAGATGTGGAACAGTAGGAGTATCACTACCCAACTCAGTACAATGTCATGCCAGACTTAGTATCTCTACAGCTACGCCACTGGTTCCTGTAATTTATCTCTCTCTGCATCACCTGTAAGATGATGCCCCATGTAATATCTCCACCATGCATTTATTCCATTCCAGTAACAGGCTGGAAATCATCAAACTATTTCAAAAATACATGCAGTAACTGAGAAAATAAAAATAGAATGTGGTATAGAAGTTAGACAATTTACAGTTAAGAGCCGTTAAGAGCCTTGTTCAAAGGCTCAACAACGGCAGTGTGGCAAATCCAGGACTCCAACGACCATTAAAACCCTTCCAATGACATTTAAATTAACAGGCCAGAGACCTAACAACTGAGCCACCTCAACATTCTACAAATGTCTCTGTGGGTTTGCTTGTCTTCCAAAACATGCCTTTAGGTGGCCACTGCCTACAGTGTGCTCCTGCCTCCTACCCAATGTTTTTGGGATAGGCTCTGGATCAGCCATGAGCATTTTTGTGACATGTACCATGGAGAGCACCATGTGCTACTAGATAATCCGTGAAGCAATATGAGGGTTGTAGAAGGAAAAGAATATAAACGTTATTCTGTGCATTTATTCACTCAGATTTGATGACACCTTGCTTCTTAATAAAGTAAATAAACAATCATTGGTATGAAGAAAACCCTGCTCTTTCTTCAGCTATGATCTTGCATTTTGGATGATTTGAAAGAAAAGGAGGCAATGAAATATGAAACACACCATGAATAACACAGAGCATGCAGATCTGGCTTTAAATAAACAAGCATCTCTGATGGAGAAAGAGCTCCACTATGTTTGCTCACTAAAAGGAACTCAGTGTTGGGTTATATGTTTTATGCTGGTCTATGTATTGACTGTTAAATACAAGGTAACCTCAGGTTTGTTTGGGCATAACACAAAACTGAAAAACTCGCTCCAAGGAAAAGTAAACATTTGGAGGGATTTAGAGTGAACTAAAAGCTTCTTGTACATGTGTGCCCCCCTAACCACTTCAAGGAAACTTTAGTTAAGACAGCCTCAAAATGTTTTTTATGTAGGCCAAGTTCTCAGAAGACAGGAACAGAGTGTTTAGCTAGAAGGATCTGTGTTCCTGCAGCTATTCTATGTAAAAGGTTAGGAGAAATCAGTTGTTAGCCTAAGCCAAATAATGACAAATGGAATTGTGCTGGTTTCATGACTCCGAATTTGATGGTGGAAGAAAGTAAACAGGCAAAAACCAATTCTTAGAAAGGATTTGCTCTGTGCAAATCAGGAGCCCTTTTAAGTCTTTGAGCAAGTATAACTGAGATAAATCGCAGCTTGTGCGATGCCCCCAGACTCTGCCATGCATCCTTGCGCCGAGTAGGGCCAGAACAACTTCCTGCCACATTCCCAAGACAGAGAGACATGTCAACATTGTGGTTCTCAGTGCTTCATCATGTAAAGGTCACCAGCGTTACTGTAAGGAGCCAACGACAAGGCACCACTGACAACGCAGCCATTTCCTCAGCCAGGGCTGGTGTCATCACGGCAAATGAAACTTCAGTTAATCTGAAATCATTGCGGAAATTTCCTTCTATATTACTTGCCCTTCTCATCTGACTCTGCAGAGTTCTGCACATTTATTCCACACTAGAAAAGGGCAGACATTGTGTCAGAAAAAGCAGTTCATTTCCACAGCTCAGGAGGTTTAAACCAGTCTGTCAAAAAAGAGGCCTGATAAGATACAAGAGTGAAATTATTTAGGGTGGTGCTCCTCCTGCTAGAATGCTGACATTATCGTTTCTCTGTTTGCAAGCTCATGGAATACAGAACAGGTTATCATCATATGCCATCACACAGGACTCCCACCTCAGTGTGATTGAAATTCCACCCAGGTTCATATTCAAATACAGCATGTCAGATGTCTATAGTTGCCCTCACTTATATTCATGTGTCTATTCTGAAACTTAAAAATATATCTTAAATGGGTTTTTGGAATAGAAAAAAATATTTTGTTGTTTTACATCAAATTTGTTTAATACTAAGAAGTAATAGTTAACATTCTACAAATTCCATATCTAAAGCATCACACATTTGCAACAAAAAAACATTTGTTCAATAACAGTGTCATGTAATAGCAGTCTATATTTAAAACTATATACAAATTAAATATCCATATTACTTCTAACCTACAAATCACACCCATTCCAAATTGCTAAACAACATATACAAATTCTTCAGGGCTTACATTCTTTCACACCACACTCAACAAAGCATTTTACTTATGATCGTTTGTGCAAAACATGGTCATGCTGAAAACCAAATTAAGGCTCTACCCTAAATCTGTTGATTGTTGCGAAGCAATGAATGATCAGTGGGAACTAAGCCCAAACCATTAGCACTCCAAGTTTATTTCCCTCTCCTTAGCTTATAACTTTAGCTTCTCATCTTGCATTACGTTGCAAGATTTTTAGTCTTTCTCAACAAACTCTCTTTCGGTCCTTACAATCTTATTGAGGGGGCATCCCTGCTGATTAAAAGAAATGTTTTAATTATATTTTTGATTTAAAAAAAACTATAACCTCTGAAGGGAACTTAGATATAACATTTTAATCCATGCATTTACATATCAGTACATTTTGATCATTTAGCAGATGCCCTTATCCAGAACGACCTACGAACTGATACAGTTCTGGCAACCCAAGCAATTGTGGGTTAAGGGCCTTGGTCAAGGACCCAAAATGGGAGGAGGTGGATGGGATTGAGGCTACCACAGCCCTACAATTTTGAAAAACCATATTGGGTGAAAAAAAAACATTAAAACATAAAATGTATTGTGTGGCAAAGTTTGGGCACCTTCCCAAATGAACCCACTAGTGTATTAAAAGTGCTCAGAGTTTTACCTGACTTGTTAATGGTTCACTACACTTTGCAGGCAAATGCTTCATATTTAAGTTTGTTTATTGGATAGGATGGTTTTTTAATAAATTTATCAAACCAAAAACAAACCATGTCATTTGTAAAGATCTAACAGGTCATATTTTCAATGGCCTGCTTGTTTGTATTGCCCTTGGCATTGTCCTGATGTACTCTGATGTTACAGTTCAGAATTATTTGTTGAATCTCATTATACAGTTGTATAGGGCAAACTTAATATTCTTGAAAGCATAGTTTAAAGTCACATTGTTTTCCCTTTCTGTGCAAGCCAGGTCTTAATGAGTGCTCCAATAAGTGTGTATACTGTATATAAGTTCTTCTTCATACCTCGGTTGTAACAAGTGGTTTCTGAGTTACTGATGCCTTTCTATCAGCTTGAACCAGCCTGCCCATTCTCCTCTGACATCTGGTATCAACAAGGCGTGTTCAGTCAGAGAACTGACACTTACAGCATATTTTCTCTTTTTCAGCGCATTCTCTTTTTCAAACCCTAAAGATGACTGTTTGTGAAAATGCCCGTAGATCAGCAGTTTCTGAAATACACAGACCAGCCTGTCTACAACCAAAACCATACCACATTCAAAGTCACTTAAATCACTTTTCTTCCCAATTTTTGATGCTTAGTTTGAACTTCAGTATGTCGTCTCGACCATCTCTACATGCCTAAATGCTTTGATTTGCTGTCATGTGATTGGCTGATTAGACATTTGTGTTAACAAGCTGTTGAACATGTGTAATAAAGTGGCCGGTGCCAAAAGTATTCACTCATCTGCCTTCGCACGCATATGAACTTGAGTGACATCCAATCCTTAATCCATAGGGTTTAATATGATGTCGGCCCACCCCTTGCAGCTATAACAGCTTCATCTCTTCTCCGAAGGCGTTCCACAATTTTTGATCATTCTTCCAGAAGCACATTTGTAAGGTCAGACACTGATGTTGGATGAGAATGTTTATCTGACGTTCTATCAGCGTGAGGTCAGGACTCTGTGCAGGCCAGTCAAGTTCTTCCACACCAAACTCACTCATCCATGTCTTTGTAGACGTTGCTTTGTGCACTGGTGTACAGTCATGTTGGAACAGGAAGGGGCCATACTCAAACTGTTCCCACAAAGTTGGGAGCATGAAATTGTCCAAAATCTCTTGGTATGCTGAAGCATCAAGAGTTCATTTCACTGGAACTAAGGGGCCGAGCCCAACTTCTGAAAAACAACCCCACACCATAATCCCCCCTCCATCAAACTTTACACTTGGCACAATGCAGTCAGACAAATACCGTTCTCCTGGCAACTGCCAAACCCAGACTCGTCCATCAGATTGCCAGAGCAAGAAGCATAATTTGTCACTCCAGAGAACATGTCTCCACTGCTCTAGAGTCCAGTGGCGACGTGCTTTACATCACTGCATCCGATGATTTGCATTGCGCTTGGTGATGTAAGGCTCTTGGTGATGCAGCCATGGAAACCCATTCCTTGAAGCTCTCTATGCACTGTTCTTGAGTTAAACTGAAGGCCACATGAAGTTTGGAGGTCTGTGGCGATTGATTCTGCAGAAAGTTACCAACCTCTGCGCACTGTGGGCCACAGCATCCCCTGACCCCGCTCTGACATTTTACGTGGCCTACCACTTCGTGGCTGAGTTGCTGTCATTCCCAATCACTTCCACTTTATTATAATACCACAGATGGTTGACTGTGGAATATTTAGTAGAGAGGAAATTTTATGAATAGACTTGTTGCACAGGTGGCATCCTATTTACTGAGCTCCTGAGGTTGACCCCTAAAATAATCATAATTAAGATGTCATCGGTTAGTATACCAATCACTTTGCATCATCATCCTAAGTTCTAGTACATCAGGTCATAATATGTTTCAAATTGTTAATTTACTTAAATGTATATTCTGCTTTCTATCTTTTAATTTCATTTACATTTATAGATTTTTGATACTGGATACACCAGTATCCAGAGTGATCAACTGACCAATGGTGGCAACTTGTCGGCACTGGAATCTGAAGTTGCAACCTTCCAATTAGTAGTCCAGAGCCTTACCACTGAGCTTTCTCATTATAACAGGTTGTTAAATTGTTAAAAACAAAAAAATGACCAGTATCCCAGTGGCAGAAAAAAAATATTGGGACAAACCTGTAAAAAAACTTTCTTATTAAAACAAAAATCCTGACAGCCTAGTGTTTGAGGTTAGATCTGGAGATTATACAATAACATGGAAGGAGGTAGATCAGGTCCGACTCCACCCTTAGGATTTTTGCTTCTGTATTAAGTATCTTCTGGGTCAGGAAGAAATCTGGAACACTTATAGCTCAGTAATTCTTAGACATTTCACAAAATATCTGTAGGGCAAATGGTACTCTGAACCAAGTTTTCTGTATTTCTCATAACTAAAAATCAAGCTTACACTGAATATTTCTATCACCCATGTCGCTTGAGGGCAGGACTTGTGAAGGTAGACACTAAAGTTGCTGTAGTATTATATGAAGAACATGACATTTTCTGAGGAAACTATTGCCATAGGTAGTGTACTTTTTCAAAAATCCATTTGTTTTAAACCTTATGGTCAGCAGTGCATCTTGTGCAGTGAGCCATAAAACAAGATACTCTGCTTGGCCCTGCACATAACCATCCAACATATGGTGTCCCTTTCCTGACCTTTACTTCCATAGTGCATGTGTGAAGCAATCTGCATCACAACATCAGAACACAATGGAGTACTCTGCGACATGTTTATGCTATTCTAATGGAATGGGAGAAAAATTGTACAACTGCCCATTCAGAGGCTCATTGGCTCTATGATCAGATCCAAAGGCTCATTGGCTTTCTGCAGCTGATGGATAAGGCAGCGACATCTGCAAGTGGCACTCACGCAATGAACTGAAGTTGGTATCGTTTTCATTTCATTGGGCTGCTTTTTAGTTTCTTTGCTGTTATCATTTTTATTGTTATCAGACTGAAGGCTGGAATTTCAGTCCAACAATGAGTATCACATTTCCTTTTTGGAAATGGTATATTTTATTGTGTGTTCTACAGCAATGCCTGTCTGGAGCCTGGGGAAAAAAGACCGCACTGTCAACATTCAAAGTTTGTTGCCATTCCTATGATAGTAAAAGGCTTTAGTAGAAATGACCAGAGACACCACTAATAAATTTCTGGACTTCATACATAGTTATGTATTTTTGCACACCTACTGCCTTTTATTACTGCTAATTAATTTAATTTTATCTGTATCATACATCAGGCTATAATAATTAAAAAAAAACTGTTTGTCACCTGGACTACGAAATTCAAGATACCAGGATTTGGTTGAATTGCACTCCATTCCTCCATTCTTGATTCTGTTACTAACTGTAATGTTTATTGTTTTCCAATAGCTTTGTGCCACAACCACACTCAGCTGGTGTTATAGTAAACTAGAGAGACAGCATTTAAGTCCAACAGAAACTCCTGAAAAATATATGTACACAGTTTTCTGTTTATCAGTTTTTGATCATATATTTTTTAATTTATTCCCTACCCAGGCTGAGTGATAAAAGAAGGAATGAAAAAGTGCAGTGTGCAAACCATCTGGCACAAAACTGCTATCTGTTTTGCTTTCTGCTTTGACATTTCATTGGTCCTGAAATCTTGGGGAGCTAACTGCCACGGGGCTTTGTTGTTGTTGTTATTTGAATTGATAACCTAAACCTAAAAAAATGACTATAATGTAGGCATCTGGTAATTATACTATTGTGACTATCGGTAATTATACTATCTGCTGATTTTGGAGGGGACTAACAGTTTATGTTTGGATAAAGTTGCCGACACTGAGCTTGCTTTTCAGCAGAGGCACAGCACAGAAGACAGAAGGAATTTAAATGAAACCAGCTGTGCAAAAGAGAGAAATAAATATATATGATAATACTGTAAATGGTCCGACTGTTGTTAAGAGAAAATGGATACATTTGAGTTGTAAGAAAAGGAAAGGAAATATAAGTGAATACTTTAGTCCTTCAAACTTGTTGAAAAGATCTCAGCCTTAGTTTATTGGTTTATTTCCCTAGCCTTCTGTTTCAGTAACAAGATGCTTTATGATTATCTTCACTACCCTACCTACACTTACTCTATTAAACTACTGAGCACTGAGGCTGAGAGAAGACAAGTTTTATTGCTGTTGGTTTCATATCAATTTCCATTATGTTATAACTTTACCTTTGGGATATTCATTTAGGCTTTTGGAATCCTTGTAACCCTCCTCCCCAAAAAGTACATCAAGGCTCCCTTAAGGACAGTGGTGGCTTGGTGGTGTCTCTCTGTACTTCTAATTTGAAGGGTGTTTTCAAATCCCAGCTCTTCCAAGCTGCCACCATTGGGTCCCTACACAAGGCCCTTAGCCATCAGTTGTAAGTGGCTCTGGATACAAGTGTCTGCTAAATGTTCTTTTGATATTTACTGCCATAGTAAAGGAGGATATTGTGCATTTAATACTTCATAAGCCGACCCTGCAGTCATATGCATTATTTATCTGGTAAAAAGGTCCATGGTATTTGCAGCAAAGGTTGCGACTTTGTGACACTGAATTATGCCTTGGCACTCCCTTCCTGCTCCACACTGCACACATAAATTATACCATGTAGCTCTAAGCTGTTCTTATTCATTTGTATTTAACCATTGGACTCCCTCCAGCTGTGGTCACATAAAAGTGATAAGTGATTCTGCAAATGTAAAGAATACATTACAGACAGGTAAATGAATGTAATTTGATAGCTTTTTAATATAGGCCATTACCATAGTTTCCTGTGATATATCAACGTGCCATTAGCAGTTAATTTAGCTAATTAGATAAACAAATGCCCTAATAAAACTTTTCCAACCACATTACTTTACAAATTAAACACAACCCGAATGCTGTTCCGTCTGACAGATGTATAGATACTTTTCATGAGCTAATCGCCCATATGTATCATATACTCATGGGTACGCATCACTTAATGTTCCACAAGACCACATGTTCCATAATGAATCTTAAGCCCACAGCCCAAACACACTCAGCAGCACCATTACTTCATGTCCTGTCTTTAAGTCTGAAATAATTACACCATAGCATCAGTGATTACTGTTAGTGCCCTACATAGTAATCTAGTGAACTGCCCCTGTATCTGCAGAGAAAGTTCTTATTATTGCCTTTCAGATGTTCTCTCTCAAATACTCTCTTAGCATGGTCTATCTCTTCTTCTCCAGTTATCTGCACAAATAACTTCCAAAAGTCTCATTTAAAATAGTGCAGCCTCTAACAGTCTGTAGGAATTGGCATTAGGTCTGCATCTTGCCTCAAACATTCTGCACCATTACTCAAAAAACTCCACATATGCAAGATCCAGCATTCAAACACACACCCCGAAAACGACTTGCAATTAAAGGACCTGGACCTTTATTTCAGACTGAAAGAAGTCCTGATGAACAGATATCCTTGGTGAACAGAGGCTTATCATTTGAAAAATTACCAAGAACCATCCCATGTATTTTGGATAAAAAAATAGCACACAACACTCCTGCTTTTAGTTCTGTTTTAGATCTCATCTCGCGGGGTCAAAATGATCATGAGAACAGTGAGCCAGGCGTGCCCCCCTGCTTAAGCCAGTACATGTCCAGGCCCATCTGAAGTTTGCCAGAGAGCATATGGATGGTCCAGAAGAGGATTGGGAGAATAACATGTGGTCAAATGAAACCAAAATAAAACTTTTTGGTAAAAACTCAACTCAATTGTTGGAGGAAGAAGAATGATGAGTCCCAAGAACACCATACCTACTGTGAAGCATGGGGGTGGAAACCTCATGCTTTAGGGCTGCTTTTCTGCAAAGGGGACAGGACGACCTATCCGTGTTAAGGGAAGAATGAACGAGGCCATGTATCGTGAGATTTTAAGCCAAAACCTCCTTCCATCAGTGAGAGCACTGAAGATGGAACGTAGCTGGGTCTTCCAGCATGACAATGATCCCAAACACACCGCTCGGACAACAAAGGAGTGGCTCCGTAAAAAAGCATTTCAAGGTCCTGGAGTGGCCTAGCCAGTCTCCAGACCTCAACCCCATAGAAAAATTGTGGAGGAGTTTTACCCAAACACCCGTGTTGCCCCAAAAACATCACTGTTCTAGAGGGAGATCTGCATGGAGGAATGGGCC
Organism: Ancistrus triradiatus; assembly: GCA_025084515.1. Lineage (NCBI taxonomy): Eukaryota > Metazoa > Chordata > Actinopteri > Siluriformes > Loricariidae > Ancistrus > Ancistrus triradiatus. The sequence goes on from JAJAGP010002954.1 coordinate 9,622, forward strand.
AAAATACCAGCTACAGTGTGTGCCAACCTGGTGAAGACTTACAGGAAACGTTTGACCTCTGTCATTGCCAACAAAGGTTATGTTACAAAGTATTAAGTTGAACTGTTGTTATTGTTATTGTTGTTAAATACTTATTTTCCACCATGATTTACAATTAAATTCTTAAAAAAATCCTACAATGTGATTTCCTGGATTTTTTTTCTCATTTTGTCTCTCATAGTTGAAGTGTAGCTATGATGAAAATTACAGACCTCTCTCATCTTTCTAAGTAGGAGAACAGTCAGTGGCTGACTAAATACTTTTTTGCCTCACTGTAAGTGCCACACAGTTCACCAATTTAAGGATCCCCACAATTTGCACAAATAGCACCTCATTCATAAATGCGAGTGTAAATTGTTTGTAAAGCACTTTTTTCGTAAATGGCCACATTCATGAAAATTTTAGCAAGTATGAACAAAATGGTCCTGACAATGTGTAAAGTGTTCATAACATCCAAAAGACACCAAAAAAATGTCATTTGACATGACTGCACTTTAATTCAAGTATTGTAATACATTAAAAAAATAAAAGTAAACAAAATTACACTCAACAGGCACTCTGTTTAATAATACAGTCTGTTAGTCAGAGAAACTGCCAATAGCCTGTACAAAGCAACTGTTTGCTAAATAATTTTGTTGCACATGTGGCCAATTAGTTAATTGATTGTTTCACTATAAAAGAGTTTAGGGTGTGTAATAGCCTACTCGTCAGTGGAAATGGCTGATCTTGTGCTGTTGATGAATTTAGCAGACAGAGCTCTGCAGAGAGAACACGTCTTTAGAGATCGTGCAGATTTATTAGCTGAGAGTGATGACTGGCTGGTTAGTCGCATTCGTCTACTGAGACCCATTATTTTGCATTTATGAAACATTTTGGAGCCAGGTTTGAGAAAGGAGTCCAGCAGATCCCATGCTCTTCCTGTACCTGTGCAGGTGCTTTCAGTGCTTGGATTTTTGGCTACTGGAATTTTCCAGCAGGAGATTGCTGACTGATCAGGTATTTCACAGCCCTCATCATCCCAGGAGTTTTAGATGGAATAATCCGTCTAATGCCTCACCACATCAAGTTCCCTTATTGTGCGCAACAACAGCTGGAAGTCAAATAGGATTTCTGTGACATTGCAAACTTCCCAAATGTCATTGGAGCTATCGACTGCACACACATTCGCATTAAGGCACCATCTAATGATGCATTTGCATATATAAATAGGAAGAACTATCATTCTATCAATGTGCAATTGATCTGTGATGCAAAATGTTATCTTCTAAACGTTGTGGCGAGGTGGCCAGGTGGAACTCATGACAGTTTCCTCCTGCAACACAGCACTGTTGGCAGACGTTTGGAGAGCGGCGCTATAAGAGATGGCTGGCTCATTGGTAAGCAAACATAAGGACTAGAATATTACAGGATTATTCATATATGCGTAACGCTATCTTCTCATTTTCTCTACCTCAGGAGACAACAGTTATCCACGGTTAAAACTGCTCAAAATAGAATTTTTAAAGGTCGCTGGAAATGTTTGGATGCAGCAGGTGATACACTGCTTTACAAACCCTAGAAAGTTTGTAAAATAGTACTGACTTGCTGCATCCTGCACAACACGCCAAATCCAGAGGACCCATTTCCATCTGAGCGTGGCTTTCTGCCTCCCAATTTGCCAAACCTCAATGTGAGCGTTCCAGCTGCAGTTACACGTCGACTAGAATTACTTGGACGTTTCTGAATGGTGCGTTCTTTACTCAAGCGAAACACAAACACACAATAGACAATTTGAACCATTACACATTTTTATTTGATTGCGTTGCATATTTCTCTGATAGTGGTATTTGTTTCTTTCAAAGAATCATTTATGGACAACACTGTTTCATAAATTATCTTTTTTCCTCCAGCACTGCTTCAGTCAGGATTCTGTTTCTTTCATGGGTGGTACTGCAGCTGGGCAGAAAGGTGAACAGTGGTAGTGTGGGGGGAATGCAGTTTGTGGCAGGTCATCTGAGAAATAAATTTAATGAATACACTGTAAAAAAAAAACTATGAATGACTCGTTCAATAAAGTGTTGAATTAGAAGCAAAATGTTCATTTTGATAGTTCTATTAATTTAGGCAAAGCATGCTTTTTCTAATTTAAAAACAATGTCTACTAAAATCAGTCTAGGATAAGCCACTTTCTCAGCATGCATTTATCAACCAAAAGACAGCATATATGTATACAAATCCTTTGAACTGATGACATGTTAGCCAGCATAATCATTTAGGTTAGGTGAAATTCATGCTTAACTATATCATTAGATTAATCTGGAGGGCCGTCCAGCTGCAGATCACTGTCACCACCAGGAATAATACCTGACAGAGGTTTCGCCAATAACGCTGCCAATTTGTTCGTCTGCAACCGACAGTCTTGATGACGGAGGGCCTCCTCCTGTTTGTGCTGATATGTTTTTGTAAGTTCTGGTAACCAAAGAAACTGCATTTACAGCACATGTAATTTGCTGTCAAGTTGCTTTTTTTTGTAGGACCCGAAACACCGCTATGCACTCTAAAAAATGAAAGCCGTCAATTTGAATCCTTTTGATTTAGTAAAACAGCGATTTCTGCATCATAATAGTTTTTTTCTTTTGCTTTTTCTGACGCGTTGTGATGTGGTTCCTCAGTCTAAAGGCTTTGTGAAAGTCCATTTTACATGGTATTTTCTTGCGGTTTGCTTGCCTTTGTATGAAGGTTTCTTAAATGAGGCCCATAACCTCCACCAGTTGTTAGCATATATACCATAATGAAGACCTATTCATCTGTCAGTGGAGTCTATGGTGGGTGACATCAGGATGCTCTCTTTAACATTCAGAGTATGTTTCTTTACCAGAGAGGTCAGAGCACGAGGTGGGAGTCAACACTGAGCGACAACCATACCACCTGAGTGGGAAGACACTTAACGAATCAGCGAGGCTCATCACTGATAGGGTCAGTGTCGAGGCTGAAATTATGTCATGCATGGGTTCAACATCTGGCACGCCGTGTGACAGTCTCTGAAAATCCAGCCCCCACTGAGGTCTCGACAATATAGGCTTTTTAGATCTCTTGCCACACTCCAGTGATAAAACACTTGCCCATGTGAAACGCAGACCTGGAGAGGAATTGGAATGAGAACTCTGGAGCTTCAGATCATGTATTGTATTATAATGATCTGTCTTCAAGCCAGGCAGAATTCAAAGTAAAAGCTACTCAAGGAGTCTTGCAGACAACATAACAAATGGCAAGGAGCACTGATTGATTTTTAGCAAAAAGGCTAAAACAGAATGCACAGAAATGAAGTAAAGTATATAATGTATCACTGTAATTAAGACAAACACTTAACGTGGTTACTACTTGCTGACACTTCAACAATAAACTTTTTGTCTTCCTAAATGAGAACAAAGCACTGAAGATATACGCAACACCTTTGTTTTGCAAACCCTAATCCTCCCCGTGAGCCTAACGCACTAAGGAAAGACTTAATTCACAGCTTGGGTTGGAAAAAAACAGTGCTCACTTATCTCTAGGTTTCATAATTAAAATCATAATTACACAAGTAACATATTATTCATCCATAACCATAGACGTGGGAAGGTAGCATTTTGAACTGAGCAGTAATTAAAAAAAGATGTAACAGTAATAGAAAAAAATATGAATATGTTTAAAGCAGTGGATTGCAATTACATAAAACATGGCTGCACCAATTATATTGCCTGTGTTGAGAAAAATAAATAAATAATACTTTATCAACAGATAATCAATCTTATTTCTTCAGTGTTTGTGTGTGTGTGTGTTTGTGAGTGAGTGGTTGTATATGTGAGAGTATTCCTCCACTTTAAATTTGGCTGAAATTAAGATATCTTAATTTACACCTGTGTTGTATATATACACTCACCGTCTACTTTATTAGGTTCAGCTTACTAGTCCCGGGTTGAACCCCTTTTTTCCTTCAGAACTGCCTTAATTCTTCATAGCATAGCTGTAACCACATCCTGAAAACATTCTTCAGAGATTTTGGTTCATATTGACATGAATGCATCATGCAGTCACTGTAGATTTGTCAGCTGCACACCCATGATGTGAACTTCCCCTTCTACCACATCCCAAAGGTGCTCCATTGGATTGAAATCTGGTGACTGGAGGCCATTTGAGCACAGTCGTCATCATGAGCAAGAAACCAGTTTGAGAATTTATGCAGTTTGGTCTGTTATCCTGCTGGAAGGAGGCATCAGAAGATGGGTAACGTTGGCTATAAAGGGATGAACATGGTCAGCAACAATATTCAGGTAGACTGTGGCATTTAAACAATGCTCAACTGGTATTAATGGGCCCAAAGTGTCCCTTGTAACCCCCACATCATTATATCACCACCACCAGTGTCTAATCAGACCACACCTGTAATCACATACAGTGGGGCAAAAAAGTATTTAGTCAGCCACTGATTCTAATTGCAATTCTAATTCTAACTGATTGCAAGTTCTCCTACTTAGAAAGATGAGAGAGATCTGTACTTTTTCATCATAGGTACACTTCAACTATGAGAGACAAAATGAGAAAAAATAATCCAGAAAATCACTTTGTAGGATTTTTAAAGAATTAAATTGTAAATCATGGTGGAAAATAAGTATTTGGTCACCCACAAAAAAGCAAGATTTCTGGCTCTCACAGACCTTTTTAAGAAACTATTCTGTCCTCTACTCGTTACCTGTTAATCGATATGACCTCGTTATCTGTATAACAGACACCTGTCCACAGCCTCAAACAGACTCCAAACTCAACCATGGCCAAGACCAAAGAGATGTCGAAGGACACCAGGAAGAAAATTGCAGACCTGCACCAGTCTGGGAAGAGTGAATCTACAATAGGCAATGTGAATTGATGTGAATAAATCAACTGTGGGAGCAATTGTAAGACATACAAGACCATTGATAATCTCCCTCAATCTGGGGCTCCACGCAAGATCTCATCTCGTGGGGTCAAAATGATCATGAGAACGGTGAGAAAAAATCCCTGATGAATGACCTGCAGAGAGCTGGGACCAAAGTAAACAAAAGGCTACCATCAGTAACACCACTACGCCGAGAGGGACTCAGATCCTGCAGTGCCAGGCATGTCCCCCTGCTTAAGCCAGTACATGTCCAGGCCCATCTGAAGTTTGCCAGAGAGCATATGGATGATCCAGACGAGGATTGGGAGAATATCATGTGGTCAGATGAAACCAAAATAGAACTTTTTGGTAAAGCTCAACTCGCCGTGTTTGGAGGAAGAAGAATTCAGAGTTGCACCATACCTACTGTGAAGCATGGGGGTGGAAACATCATGCTTTGCGGCTGTTTTTCTGGAGAGGGGACAGGACGACTGATCCGTGTTAAGGGAAGAATGAACGATGATAATATTTTTGTCTCATTTGTTTAACTCTGTTTTCTTTATCTACTTTTAGGACTTGTGTGAAAATCTGATGTTTTAGGTCATATTTACAGTATGCAGAAATACAGAAAATTCTAAAGGGTTCACAAACTTTCAAGCACCACTGTAAATCTGAATTGGTATTGAAATGGTATAAGGCAAGTGTTATTGCATCATAAAATATAGCAGCCAATTGCACTCTATAATTCAAATAATAAAGGCCATGTAACACTAGAAACACAGATATGCTACATGCTTTTATGGAGATGTTCATATTTCCACGTTTACAGAATTTGGATTTCTTGACATTCTTAAACCATAAGCATGTTCTGAAACTTCTTACTGCCATCAACTGATTTTGTGGGACCCTGAAATTAAGCATCATCTTATTCAATATATCAATACAATACATAAACATAAACATTACACTACTCATGCAAAGATTAAAAAAAAAAGTTACACACTTGTCAGTGCCATAATCTTAACATGTCCACAAATGAACCCAAGTCTAGTCATTTGTGGGGAATAGTACCATATTTTAAGGAGAACAGAGTAAGCATGACTGAAATAGCCAAAGAATCGAGGTATCACGACTTAATCATTTTTACTCACCTGCATTAGCTACAGGCACAGTTCATTTTTTCACATTATCAAAAATGACAGCTTTGGTGAAAATATTGTCTAACGTGGAGTTAGGCCTACTTAAAATTGATTAGAGCAATTTCATAACACTTGTCGTTTCGGCTGGAGGGGAATGCTTACTTCACTGTGAAATGTGTGTCATGAGTGACTGACTGAACTCAGCAGACCTGGAATTTCATTCACATCTAAGCATTTATAACCATTAATGTCAGCATTTCGGTCGCAGAAGGACTATAAATATCATGTTAACTTTTCACCCTTCGCTTATCCCTATTGACAATTCAATCAAGTAAGATGTCAGCTACGCTATATACTTTCCCATGGACCACACAGTCAGAAGGCTGGTGCTCCACATTTTCTCTTGAATGGAAGCAATCACAACTGCAAATTGTGGGGGCTCCAAGCATTAATAAAAATAAGACATTTGTGTGCACACACTTATGGAACAGCTTGCTTTTTTGCAATGGTTTAAAACTTAATATATATAAATAAAAAATAAAAATATATACACATTTTTGTCTTACTTATGACATTTCATAAAGTTTTAAGTGGCATTTGTGAATGTAATTCAATATTGTAGTGCTTGACAAAGGTTTGCCAAAGTGATCCCTTGCCCATGTGGTTATATCAGCTATTGATGAATGGTGGTTCCGGATGCAGTGCCGTCTGAGGGACTGAAGATCACAGGTCTTCAGTTTAGGCTTGTGCCCTTGACCATTTCATACTGAAATTCCTCCAAATTACTTGAATCGTTGAATAATATTATGAACTGTAGGAAGAGAAATATTCAAATACCTTCCTATTTTTCTTTGAGGAACATTGTTTTTTAACATTTGTCATGCATTTGTTGACAAACTGGAGATCCTCTGCCCATCTTTGCTCCTCAAAGACTCAGCTTTTTGTGGTTCCTGCTTTTGTACCAAATCATGATTACAATCCTCAAGTATCATTATCATCATTAAACATCATAAACATCCTTATTTTGTTATGTTTTATTTGACTGTATTACTAGTACAATTTTTTTTTAATGTTTCGCTGCCCTTTTTCTATCCAGGTTAGATTCAATTTACTGACTTATGTGTACCCAGGACCCATCACTCAGTCGTTCTACCAAAGAATGGTTAAAGAAGAATAGAGTTAATGTTTTGGAATGGCCAAGTCAAAGTCCTGACCTTAATCCAATAGAAATGTTGTGGAAGGGGCTGAAGCGAGCAGTTAATGTGAGGAAACCCACCAACATCCCAGAGCTGAAGCTGTTCTGTATGGAGGAATGGGCTAAAATTCTAAAATTCCTCCAAGCCGGTGTGCAGGACTGATCAACAGTTACAGGAAACGTTTAGTTGCAGTTATTGTTGCACAGGGGGGTCACACCAGATACTGACAGCAGAGGTTCACATACTTTTGCCACTCACTAATATGTAATATTGGATCATTTTCCTCAATAAATAAATGTCCAAGTATAATATTTTTGTCTCATTTGTTTAACTGGGTTCTCTTTATCTATTTTAGGACTTGTGTGAAAATCTGATGATGTTTTAGGCCTTATTTATGCAGAAGTATAGAAAATTCTTAAGGGTTCACAAACTTTCAAGAACCACTGTATTTAATATCTGGACATGCATACCTGAACTACAAAGCCTTTAAAGCATGCAGAGTGTTAAAAGAGCATCCATGTTTGTCATTACATTAAGGACATTACATTGTATTTAACAGTCTTTTTAGGCAGAGGTGACAAAATTGTCTACTGAAACTCCGTTTGAGTTTTGCTTTACAAAGTATAAGGTCAGACCCAATTATAGATATTTGACTTCGAGCACAAAGTGCCTCCATGAACAAAGAAGTCTTGACCAAATAAATTGGAAACAATGGATGCAAATTAAACCATGACACTGAAGTCCATTTTAGGACTGCTAAGCTCCTTTATCTGCTTCTACATTTTATGAAAGCCTGATTTGGTAAATGTACGAAGCATAATAACACACAATGCGTGATTCATGGTTTTGTCTTTATTCCATGGGTGGGGGATAAACAGGACACATTTTTCACCAGATAAATACTTTCCACCCTTGCTGTCCATCAAGTTTTCTATATGATCTACCAGTCTGTTTGTTTACGTATTCATAACAGCCTGTAAGATCACCAGAAATTGTTAAGGAAAGGCAACATTAATTGCCTGCTGACTTTCTGAAACAGATTTTTTGTAAGAAAGGAAACTCACAGTGAACCACAGCTGCTATTCATCAAACCAACTAACAAAAGTCCCTGTATGTGGCACGTAATGAAATTCTCTGAAAAGCATTCTGTTAGATGCATTGCAGAAATCCATTTAATTACTTATTAAACTGTAGTGTGCTTAAACTGGATTTAGTCGAGTCATTCACTGACTGGATTTAGTCAAGTCATTGAAGTCTGTAAGTGGATCTGTAATAACCTGTGAAAGTTAGGTTGCAACTATGATTACAAGATCGTCATGCTACGTTCTGCTTGGGACAACTAAAATGGAAATTGTATTGTTGTTTTGTTACCTCATATCAGCTCAGACTAGGCTCTGTATTGCTGAGAAGATACTATAGGGTGTATTGGGATCATTTCATCTATACTGTAGCAGATCAAATACTAAATCAACAGTAGGACTAAAATGCATGTGAAAATCCACTGATCATACAAGCTGTGACAATTTCTTATTTCTCATGCTTATTAGTTAACTTAAGCTGTTAACATCAGAAGCAAACAACCAAATAACTTGCTCTATATGACTCTTAACCTTTGTTTTCTGAAAGAAAGTGTAATCTGAACAAAAACGTGAATAAAAATGAATATATAACAGCAATATATCTTTTTTAAAAATGTATTAATCAATCAATAAATCAATCATGTTTATTGTCACATCACATTTACACAGGTGCGCAGGTCAGTGAAAAACATGGGTGCATGGACCTTTATATTTCCTTTAAGAATAAACTTAAAACACAAAATAAACTTAAAACGCAGAATATAGAATGTAAAATCTAATAAACATCTTGGATAACCTTATATGATGTCATGAGTTGTCATCACAATTTACACTCACTGACAAAACAGAACTCACCAAGGAGGAGTGCCACCCACCCAGAAACTGTACAATTGAAAGTACCCTGTTAAGCCTTCTCTAGGCTGGATTCAAGATGAGATACAGTTGGGCATCGGGGGCAGACAGGTTCGATATGCTATCCTGTGGCATATTTGCCCACAGATGTTGCAGCTGGGCTTGTAGATCCTCATCCATTACACCAGAAGTTTGGGCAGTGTGTCACTTCACAGCAAAGGCAGGACTGAAGCGCTCATCACGAGGCCTTCATACTCAAACCCGTCATCGGATCCAAAACAGAACCTGGATTCGTCACTAAAGACGACAAGAGCTCCAGTCCATGGCAGTTCAGGTTTCTCGTTCACCACACCACTGCAAATGAAAGTAATGGTGGCTGGCTGTCAATGGCAGGGCACATAATGGGTGCGACAGGTTTGTGTAGTGAAGGTGCCACCTGTGTTTGGATGGTGGACAGTGAAACTGTGGGAGCTGCTTGGGCTTGTCGGTGGATCAAACAACCTACTGTTGGTCTGTATGGGCCATCTGGAGCCTCTTCACCATGTGCATGCTCTCACACAACAACTACTCCCAACACTTCCTAACAGCTAGGTCATAACGGCCTATATGGCGGGCAATTCCTTGAAAAGACCATCCTGCTCCTCTCAGTTCAAAGATATCCTGTCTCTCACAACTGGCTGAAATGTCTTTGAGTGCATCGTACAGGCATGCCTAGTAGCTTCTGAGAGCCTTTTTATAGACCAGGAATAGAAGCACTTTTATGCCCTCTTGTGAGAAGACCCAGTATCATGCCACACGAGATTTATAGCAAGTTTACAGCATTTCGATCTGGGTGCTTTTCTTGTTTTAGGGGTTGGAGTATATATTCACTGATTGTGACATTACTATTGATAGTACTTGTAATGGTAGCTGTCTTAATGTTTGATTCCATAAAATCGTATGATAAAGGTGTTAAAAACGCTTTCTGTCTCACCAAGAAAGAGCATTTGCATTTCTGACATGATTAGGGCAACAAGTACAACAAACAATGAATCATTTATTACTTTCATTATAAAAATGTACTATTTTTATTATTTTATCAGAGGGATTACAAAAACACTGGACTGGTTTGTTTACCTCCAGACCACTATATCTCCACTAGCTTGAATTCTTCCCACAGTACACTCACATACCCAGCCAGCTACGTAATGGACATTGGGTCTCATCAGACCAGATTACTTTTTTCCATCACTTCAAAGTCCAGTTGTGACACTTTCATGCCCATTGTAAGCACACAGGGGTTAGAATGATCAGCACTCTAAATGGTCTGTGAGGCAGTTCCACAGTCAGCAGGTGGAGCTACACTGTGTGTGGTGACACGTTCCTGTGTTGTAACCAGCATTCTATGTTTCTGTGACTTGAACCACAGTAATGAGATGGTATTCGTTGCTCTCACGTATCAGTGAGCCTTGGTCGTCAGCACCCTGTAGCTGGTACGTGGTCTATCCTCAGACGACTGTCGGTACATATTCACCAATGCTGGCCAGGAGTGCCCCACAAGCTTTGTTGCTTAGGAGATGCTCCGACCCATTCATCTGGCCATAACGATTTGTCTTTGTCTCTTATAAATGTTGGTCAGGTCTTTACTCCTGAACATTTCTCCCACTTCCAACATGTCGACTACAAGAAAAGACAAACACCTTGAGGTTTAGGTAATATCAAACCAGCAATAAATATGTATTTCAGTACACATAAGCCCAGGGACATAAGCTCTCTCTCTCTCTCTCTCTCTCTCTCTCTCTCTCTCTCTCTCTCTCTCTCTCTCTCCACACACAAACACACATGCACACTCATACATAAGTTCATCTTTCTAACAGTATAAGGGCTTTCCATTGACATAGTATTACTGTAACTAATTAATGAAACTTGTAAACCTATACCTAACCCTAATCTCAGTAACAAAAAGCAAATGTTTTGGTTCATATGGTTGTTTAGTTTTCATTAAAAAAATTAATAGTTAAAGAAAAAGAAAAAGAAATTTTCATTGTAGGAACCAGCAATTTTCCACTAACCATAGAAAATGTCAGAGCTTTCCATTCTTATGTTGACATGTAGTCCTCACAGTGATACTGTATATAAATTTGACCCCCCCCCCCAACCCACACACACACACACACACACACACACACACACACACACACACACAAGAACAGTTTTAGTATTTTCACATTCCAAAGACATGCATTGTAAAAAGTCTACAAATCTCTTGCAAAGTGAAACACAGCTCTCAAAAGCATTTTCTCAAAACTGGATCCTTCTTCCAAAATAATACGCAAAGCTTTTGTATGCTTGTGTCTTACATAGAGCATCAAATAAAGACGGATGTGACAAATTCAAAGAGGCTGTTTCATATTCAAATGCATACACGTGTTTTAATAAGATTCATTTTGGGTACATGTAGGTTTTTTCTTTCCAAAAACAGCTTTTTTTTTTACAATACTACTGCTGATTTCACCTATTTCCTGAAGTATGTAGCAAAACTCAATACAATGAGAAAAACTACAAAGGACATCAGAGCACAGATACAAAGAGGTAACAAAATAAATATTTTCAGCTGAACTGAAAAAAAAGGCAAAATGCAATGAAACAGATGACTCTGCATCCCATCCCTAATACTGGTCATGCCAGAGGACCTCACTAACATTGGCTGCAGTGTTCACCCTGGCCAAGCAGAGGGCGGAAAAAGGCTGGCACGGCAGATCCTGGCATTCATCTGCGTGGATGTCATCACATTCCTCCTCCATTGCCTGGAGTAGTGTCACATGCTTGTGAGGTCTGCGTTTGTACATTTAACACCATGCTGAAAAGAATTCCTCTACTGGAATATGGTGGAAGGCACTGCAAAATGTGCTTTGCTGGCAAACCAGTCATGGACCAGAGCAGCCCAGTGAAAACTGCCAAATGACAATGTAGGTGGGCTGCTCTGGTTCCTCTTCCTATGAGAAGATGAGGATATGTTTCAAGGAATGTTAGCAAACGGGGGAGTGTTATAACTTCCAGTAGTAATAACCCCACACTGACCAATAGCAGCACACAACCATGCTGTTGGCCAAAATCATTAACTACACTTACTCTGTTGGTGAACTCAGGGTGCTAGCATAGCTGCTAATGCTAAGTGCGGCCTGCATTCCAGAGGACTCAGTTCCTTTCGGTTGGCTGTAATCAATAGCCATTTTAGGACTTATTTGCACTAAGAATACAGTATTGTAGATGTTAAAATAAAGATATTGTAAATCTGAATCACTGAATCACTGTGTACTGAATCGTGAATCATGAGCTATAAGTCGAGTTTCGACTGGAACGAGTTGCAAGTTTAAGCAAGTGTGCAGAGTACCAAGCAAACGACGAGAACCGAGACAAATTTTTCTAGTCAAAATGTGTCAAGAACCGAATTACACGAGTTTTGAGGTGGTCGAGAATCCGAGGTATCACTGTATGTTCACAGGGTAACAGTACTGGCATCATGTTCAAATACTGTGAAAAATGGAGAATGAATCCTGAGGTAAACAGAGACATGTCTATACAGAGTACTGAGAGGATCTGTACACATACATATACAGGTATCAATGCTCCTTCACTTGGTCAGAGTTGTGCTGATGTTGATTCAAGTCGAGGTTGATTGTGGACAGGCTTGCCTGGTCAGTGTTTGTGAAATGGACATTGTCTTGCAAGACTCTCTGATTTCCCTCAGGGTGATGGCATTATTTTCCAAAATCATGCTGACTATAGTGGTCTAGTGCTTGTTTGTGAATTTCCAGCATCTGTCATCTCTTGCTGGCCGTCTTTCTGTTCTGTGAAAAGTGTATTTACACATAATAGGATACACATTTTACTGCATAACTACGTAAATAAAAGACAAAACATTACACTATAAAGTACATTTCTGTGAGCACTGTAGAATCCATAAAAAACCCTGAATTTATGGTATACTGTAATTACTGTAGAGAGTGCTATAAAACTACTCAAGTGGTTACTTAGCCGTTCTCTTCTCCTGGACAATTTAGACTACTTTAAAGAGGCTCAAATCCGGCTGGACTCACTGCCCAGCTTCAGTCATGGTTTGGACACGACTGAATACTATATCCATGTTTTCATGTTGTTTACATCAAATTCTGAACTACCATCCGAATGATGCAGCAGTAATCAAGGCTCATCAGACCACGAAACATATTTCCAATCTTCTGTTGTCCTACAATCTGTAGCCTCAGTTGCCTGTTCTTAGCAGACAGGAGTGGCACCCGGTGTAGTCTTCTGCAACAGTAGCTCATCTGCTTCAAAGTTCGACATGTAGCACATTCAGAAATGTTCTTTTGAATACTGTTGTATCAAGTAGTTGAGTTACTGTTGTTTTTCTATCAACTAGATCCAGTCTAGGCATTCTCTTCTGACCTCTGGCATCAACAAGGCATTTTTGACCAGAGAACTGCTGCTCACTGGATGTTTTCTCTTTTTTGGACCATTGTCTGTAAAAACCCTAGGGAGATGGCTGTGTGTGAAAATCCCAGTTGGATCAGCAGTTCCTGAACTATTCAGACCAGCCGTCAAAGACCAACAACTAGCCACGTTCAAAGTCATGTAAATCACCTTTCTTCCCCATTCTGATGCCCAGGTTGGATGCCAACTTCAGCAGGTCATCATGACCATGTTTACATGCCTAAATGCATTAAGTTGCTGCCATGTGATTTGATGATTAGATATTTACGTTAATAAGCAATTATACAGGTGTACCTAATAGAGTGGCCGATTTTTTTGTGTGTTTGTGTGTGTGTGTGTGTGTGTGTGTGTGTGTGTGTGTGTGTGTGTGTGTGTGTGTGTGTGTGTACAGTGGTGCTTGAAAGTTTGTGAACCCTTTAGAATGTTCTATATTTCTGCATAAATATGACCTAAAACATTTTCAGATTTTCACACAAGTCCTAAAATTAAATTCTTTGGTAGAACAACTTGTGTGCTTAGGGTTGTTGTCTTGCTGCATGACCCACCTTCTCTTGAGATTCAGTTCATGGGCAGATGTCCAGACATTTTCCTTTAGAATTCTCTGATATAATTCAGAATTCATTGTTCATCAATGATGGCAAGCTGTCCTGGCCCAGATGCAGCAAAACAGGCCTAAACCATGATACTACCACCACCATGTTTCACAGATGGGATGAAGTTCTTATGCTGGAATGCAGTGTTTTCCTTTCTCCCAAACATAATGTTTTTCTTTTAAACCAAAAGTTCTATTTTGGTCTCATTCGTCCACAAAACATTCTTCCAATAGCCTTCTGGCTTGTTCACGTGATCTTTATCAAAACTGCAGACAAGCAGCAATGTTCTTTTTGGAGAGCACTGGCTTTTCTCCTTACAACCCTGTCATGCACACCTTTGTTGTTCAGTATTCTTCTGATGGTGGACTCATGAACATTAACATTAGCCAATGTGAGAGAGCCCTTCAGTTGCTTAGAAGTTACCCTGGGGGTCCTTTGTGACCTCCCCAACTATTACACACCTTGCTTTTGGAGTGATCTTTGATGGTTGACCACTCCTGGGGAGGGGTAACAATGGTCTTGAATTCCCTCCATTTGTTACACAATCTGTCTGACTGTGGCTTGGAGGAGTCCAAACTCTTTAGAGATGGTTTTATAACCTTTTCCAGCCTGATGAGCATCAACAACTCTTTTTCTGAGGTCCCCTGAAATCTCCTTACTTCGTGCCATGATTACACTTCCACAAACATGTGTTGTGAAGAGCAGACTTTGATAGATCCCTGTTCTTTACATAAAAACAGGGTGCCCACTCACAGCTGATTGTCATCCCATTGATTGAAAACACCTGATTCACCTTCAAATTAACTGATAATCCTAGAGGTTCACATACTTTTGCCACTCACTAATATGTAATATTTTCCTCAATAAAGAAATGACCAAGTATAATATTTTTGTCTCATTTGTTTAACTGGGTTCTCTTTATCTACTTTTAGGAAATCTGATGATGTTTTAGGTCATATTTATGTAGAAATATAGAAAATTCTAAAGGGTTCACAAACTTTCAAGCACTACTGTACATACTCTCAAGACCTGAGAACAATTACTGCTGGCTCTAGTGTCAGGGCTTTGGCATTTTATATACTACCTCTATGACACACCCTTTACCATCTGCATTGACTGCACTTCATTATAGCTTTTTGCTTAAGGCCTTTTCACACCAAATCTGATTTTTACGGATGTTAGAAACGGATACAATTTTTTACGTAGTGGTACCTTCACACCAAGTCCGATGCTTTTTTTGTCTAAATTCTCTGAAAATGCAGGAAGGCAACTGAAGAGGAAGAAATTGATTCCTTGAGCAGCAGCAGTAGTGATGATGAAATGGTCTTTTTTCTTTTAAGCACTGCAACTAAATGACGTTCATATTGGATTCACCCCATTCTACAGAATAGACAACTGCAGAGAGTTTCACCGACTCATTCAAGAACATTGTGCGCATGAACAGACTAGAATGCACTTTAATAAACACGATAATGATTCCATAAAGTCACTGTGAGGTACTCACTGTCAGCATTACTCAGCCTTTCAGATCTTTTCTTTACTATCCACATTTTTATAGTCAGCGTGTTGAATGTCATATAAGCTCTTGTGCTCTTCTACGAGCAGGATCAGCTGTTCTGTCGCCATTTTGACACTCATTTGTTTGGGCTGCAAACATGACAGTGGAGCTCTGATTGGTCAACCTGATTTTTAACTCATCTGAACAATGCAGAAATCAGAACAGGCTATGAAAAAATTTTTTACGCAGCATTGCAGTCTGTCAGTTTTGGTGTGACTCGGTGTGAAGGATAGTGTTAATATACAGTGGGGCAAGAAAGTATTTAGTCAGCCACTGATTGTGCAAGTTCTCCTACTTAGAAAGATGAGAGAGGTCTGTAATTTTCATCATAGGTACACTTCAACTAAGAGACAAAATTAGAAAAAAAATCCAGGAAATCACATCGTAGGATTTGTAAAGAATTTAATTGTAAATCATGGTGGAAAATAAGTATTTGGTCACCCACAAACATGCAACATTTCTGGCTCTCACATAAATGTAACCTCTTCTTTAAGAAGCTCTTCTGTCCCCCTGTTTAAGCCAGTACATGTCCAGGACCGTCTGAAGTTTGCCAGAGAGCATATAGATGATGCAGAAGCGGAATGGAAGAATATCATGTGGTCAGATGAAACCAAAAATGGAGGAATGGGCCAAAATACCAGCTACAGTGTGTGCAAACCTGGTTCAGACTTACAGGAAACGTTAGACCTCTGTCATTGCCAACAGATGGTATGTATTGAGTTGAACTTTTGTTTTTGACCAAATACTTATTTTCCACCATAATTTACAATTAAATTCTTTAAAAATCCTACAATGTGATTTCCTGGATTTTTTTTCCCTCATTTTGTCTCTCATAGTTGAAGTGTAGCTATGATGAAAATTACAGACCTCTCTCATCTTTCTAAGTAGAACTTGCACAATCAGTTGCTGACTAAATACTTTTTTGCCCCACTGTACGTGTGTTCTTTTGCATTTTTTTCGTCCATAAAAAACGGACTCGTGTGAAAAGGCCTTGAGACCCAATTTTCTATCCTATGTCTCCTTTTCTCAAACCTTAACACACAGCAGCCAAAACCACACACACAGCATGAAAAATGTCTCGCACTTTTGTAAAAAGCAAACACTTCATCCAAAATTCTTTCCACTCTTGCCAAAATTCTTAGTGACTGCAAAAAACTGTAAGTTAATCAGAGTGTCTAGGATCTTTCAACCAGTAATCCATGATGTCTGTCAAGTTATATATAAAAAGGTAGAATGTATACAGCAAACACATGCCTGTCAAAACTATAACACACATTTACATTCATACTGGAGTCTGTTTCTGTAATGGCCTCAAACATCAAGTGACAAAAAATATTCTAAAATTTTGATGTTACAGCACAAAGCATCTCTCCAAGGTGGATAAAAGGACATGCATCGTCTCATTCTGCTTTCAGCCCTGCCTGTCCTGACTCTGTTCCTCATTCATTATGGACAACTGAGATCTTCATCATTTCAATAAATAACAAAGGCAAACCATGGTAAAAGTTTAATCTTGAACCCATAACACAGATCAAAGCTCATCTTCACAGTCCCGCTCTTCACCACTCACACTGACTGGGGAGAAAATCAAAGGAGATCACAGAGTCGTAAACAGACTATATAAGGAGGCAAATGTTCTCTGCAAATAAAAATATGGGAAAAAGTTCAAACCTGGTGTATCTGAGCCCCTGACATGTCTAGGCTGTTAGATGATAACCTGCAATCATTGTAGTAAAGCAGAAACCTAGTGCACTGAAATCAATTTCTATACTAGTATTGCCATGACAGGTAGGACATCTCCTCATTGTCTGCTAATACGGGCATCACATTTCTAACATCAGCTTTCATTGACCCAGAGGTTGGAAATAGAATAAAGGAATTGGGGTCTTTGAAAATGTATTGCCTTGTGCCCAAGATACATTTGCTGTCAAAACACAAGGTGTGGTGTAGCATCTTAAAAAGACTGTGAAGGATGGCTAGAGAGTGATAAGACAGAAAGGGCACAATAATCATCCTTTCAAAAGTTCATGCATTGCACAAACCTTAAGCAAACATAGTCGTGACAAATAGGGTTGGGTAATGTTTAAATTTTAACACTTCTGATTCAGTTTATTGATTCTGATTCTAAGTGATTCCAAGTTTTGACTCCAGTATAATGAAAAAGATGCTAAACGTTTAGATAAAATGAATACATTTTTTATCTTTTTAACTGTCTAGTACATGCATTTTTGCAGCCTTTTTACTGCTACATCTGTGGTTGCAGCATTATCAACAGTGGCAGGCACAATTTTATCAGTTATGCCAAATCCTTACAAAATGTCACAAATTGCATTTTGGTAGTAAAGAACACTACATCCTTTGGTGATAATATAGAACACCTTTTTCAAACCTTTGCCTACATAAATGATGGGGCGAACACTGTACACTGTTGATGCCCAACTGCTGAAGTTGTGCAACCTCCTTTACCACAGATCAACCTTGCGCATACAATGTATTTATTCCATAATGTGAAATTGAAAACAGATTTTTTTTTTTGTCTTTGCAAATTTATTAAAGCGGAAACTCTAAAAATTCTGTATGGACATAAAGGTTTCATCAGAACCTTGTGCTGATGAAACCAAGATTGAACTTTTTGGCCTCAATTCTAAGCGTCATGTCTGGACGAAACCATTCACTGCTCATCACCTGCCCAATAACATCCCTACAGTGAAGCATGATGGTGGCAGCATCATGCTGTGGGGGTGTTTTTTTAGCAGCTAGGACAGGGAGACTGGTCAGGGTTGAGGGAAAGCTGAATGGAGTGAAGAACAGAGATATTCTTAATTAAAACCTGATCCAGAGCGCTCGGGACCTCAGAGAGGACAACTCCTGTCCTTAATTGGCCCCTCCAGAGCCGTGCCTTCAACCCAATCAAGCATCTCTGGAGAGACCTGAAAATGGCTGTCCACCGATGGTCCCCATCCAACCTGACAGAGCTTGAGAGAATCTGCAGAGAAGAATGGCAGAAAATCCCCAAGACCAGGTGTGCAATCCTTGTGCAATCCCAAACTCAAAAAGACTGGAGGCTGTAATCATCGCCAAAAGTGTTTCAACTAAGTACTGAGTAAAGGGTCTGAATACTTATGTAAATGCAATATTTTACTTTTTCTGTCTCAATAAATTTGCAACATTTCTAAACTTCTGTTTTCACTTCGTCCTTATGGGGTATTGAGTGGAGAATATGTTTTTTATTTTAAGACAAGGCCGAAAAAAAAATTGAAAGGGTCTGACAGCTTTCCAAATGCATTGTATGTTGCACATTGCCTTTTCATTTTCTTTCACAAAAGAGAAGTCACAGTTTTGAGTGCTTCCAGTGGTCCATCTTTTACTGGTATTATAGCAGAGCATATGAAAAGTAATCTACGCAATGACAGGTTACACGGTGTTTACAGGTACTGGCAGACAGCTGGACATCGCGGTCATGTATTTGAAGCTTGAATAAAACTGTGTTTGTACTGATAACTGGAATGTGAAAGTATTATCTGGAAAGCATTGTTTTATTATTGGGAACCTGGTTTTTGGAAGTCTGGAACTTGTTCCAAACCGGAGTCAGGTGTTGATACCGAACCATACTGACAACTACTATTTGTCTATAAAGCCAGTCAGTAACAGTGACTAATGTGCACAAATAACAAGCAGGATTTGGTGAAATCCTACAATACAGCTTGAATATATTTCCATAAGAAATATCCCAAGAACCTTCTTTTATAGAATAAGGAGGGCTCTGTCTTAAAAACCAAATGGGCTAAAATGTGCTCACTATGCATGAGAAACAAGCAAAGTGCTGGTCTTGCACCTTCTTAATTATATGTGAGGGTCTTGGGAAGAAAAGAAAATGTACACTCTTTAAAACCAAGGGATATGACGATGTCTCTATAGAGAGGAAAATAATTCTCTATACAAATTGTGCTGATTGTGGAATGAGCATACAGTGCTGGTTATTTGATGAGGTACTGGGGACGTATTCTAAACCTGTCATAAAAACCCTAAGAACAGGGTGATTTAGCTGAAAAAAAAATATTTCATGGTTTCATGCTTTCAGTGGGGAATGCTTTTGAAGCTCTCTTCTTCTCGGATACTCCAGACTCAGGAGGCTAAAGCTACTTCAAAGGTGAGACGAGACTGAGGCAGTCAAGGGAAGATGAAGCAAGTGAAGAGAAGGATACACAAGCATGCTGGTGAAAAGGGAGACCGGCCAATTCCCCTGAGATGATCCTGACACTTTGAGCCCACACAGATGTCCCAGTCATAATTATAGCATCAGAATATCAGAAGTGATATGTGATTTGCAGATTTTTCCAAAAACAATGGTTAATTGGTTTCAGATAACATCACACACGTCTGTGTTAAAGAGAACATTGTTTTCTGAGCTGGGTAGGTGACAGCCTGTGAAATATAAGCTCATATACGACAGCTAGCAGAATTAAGTCCTAAGTTCACCAACCATAACATGTTGTCATTGTCAGATACACTGCAACACTTAAGCAGTTTTTCGACAGGTGTAAGCAGCCAGGAGGCCTTGCTGAATTCCTGGCTTCTCTGACAAAGCCACTTGTGAAATTGTAGAGCAGTTTTTTTTTCAGATTCTGCGGAATATAAATCATTTGATTTGTACACTCACACGAGTCATTTTGTTTTTAGCATTCCATTTGTAGTCTGTGTCCTAACGTCCGATTGTTATACGATCAGCTTCAAAACATTTTCACATGGGATCTGAAGGGCTTATTCAAATCAATAAATGGCTGCAATTAAACTTGAGTGCTGATTCCAGTCAATGCCTTGTTCTCCCTCTGGACTGTATTTTATGCACGGCTCATGCATATGCTAGACCACTGCAGTCTACAGATACCAGCATGTTTCTCAAATCTAACAAGCGATGCCATAGTCCCATTGCTCCAGCATAATCCAGCCTAATCGCCGCCAGCCAAGAGGGTCATTTCACCTTCTGTCAAAGAATATTTCAGCCCTGAGAGACTGTTGACTGGTAATTTGTTTCCTGTATTTATGGATATTCTCAAAATCAGATTGCTGTTTGCATGAGTTATGATATGCCATAAAAACTGAAAAGCTCATACATACTAAATGACACAACCATCTGTTTCTCAAGCAAACAAAACTTGGAGACACACCAGGGCTAGAAGAATGGACAATCTGACAGACAGGATTCCGTTTGAGAAATAGTGCTAATGTTTTCTGTCATTGCCCTTGGAATCATTCATGGTTATGTCAATAAAGGCTGGTAATAGGAATTCATGTTGAAACTGCTGAAGCATTTGCTTTCTAATTAACCTCTGTTAGGCCACCATGCAGCTGTAAAGCTATTGCATCTGTCAAAAGCTAATACTCATAGCTTTTTGATTGGATTTGAGTTACAAGTCAAATGCAGCTTATTTTATGTATATGTTGCATGTGTTTAAGAGGGAAAGTCAGAGGGACCAGGAAAGAGAGAGTAAGAGAAACAGAGAGAGAGACAGAGAGAGTAGGAGGGGCAGAGAGAACTGTGATAAATAACTAGACAGATTCTCATGGCTCAGAGTTGCATATTTCATGCCTTGACTACCATCCAAATGAAAATGTCCCTTAAACAGCACTCATACCTTGACATTGACAAATGTTTCTCTCCACCCTAAACAACAAGAAAGGAAGAGTGCTTATACACACGCTGTTAAGCATGTTAAATATTATTTTTGCTTGACTATATTTAATCCAATGCACATGCTCCTATTAGTTCTGGTCCTTATTATAAGTACACTATACAAGCTCCAGATAACACCATCGATTCCCAGACCCAGAGACTCAAAATGACTTATTGATTTATAATGTATCTAAACTAAATGGCTAAATGTAGGCATATTTCTTAAAAAACACTCTTCATAAGTACAAATAATCACCTGTGGAGCTAGCATTATACACTTAAAAATGGAATACAATCAGAACTATTTAGCATGTGTAGACAAACAAAACTATGCTAGTTACAGTAGACTGGAGTCTTGCCTAGCTTGGCCACCTACCACCAAAATGTGCTTAGTAGTACCTCATAAAACTACCAGTCAACATTGCCCTGTAAATGTAAAACATTAGCCTGTCAATTAGCTAAATTAGCTCATCTTAGAGGTCAGTCATAGCTCAGCAGTTCATATTTTGAGCTTGATTTTGGATTTTGTAGGCTAGCATTGAAGGTCAAGAAGGGTAAAATTGATCATGTTTTTATTAGTTATATAGAAGATAAAGGGCTTAGGGGATCTACTGCTGGCTGCATTGTCACACGATTTGTGTAGGGCCTGTCCACCGAACACCTTACTGCACAGACAGGGGGGTTAAATAGACTGGTTTATCACAAACACATGGCCCCAAAAATATCCAGTCTTATATCAGTGAAAGCCTGCTGGCATTCCTCCATCAACTGTACCAGATCAGTCAGCAAGCTGGTGATGTCTAAATAATGTGGTACAAACCTTCTGTAGTAGCCAACCAGCAACAGAAACTCTCACCCCCTTTTTGGTCCTGTGACCCATAGCCCAACTGGGAGCCTAGATATAAGCTCAGTTTTGCTGTAAGTCCAACCCACCACAGTGATTTTAGGACTGCCAACAGGTGTTAATTACCAAAGGTTATGATTATGAGATGGTGTATGTGGTGTGGGGCTGGAGAATGTGATCCACTAACTGTTGAAATATTGTCGGGCCCCAAGCCACTCAAATGGAAGTGTGGCAAATTGGTGCAGAGCATGTCTTTTGTAAGGGACACTGCGCACAAGGGGATCTGCCTTTATCCTTTTTTCAAACTTAGCAATTAATAAAAGTGAGCAACGCTCAACCGATAGAGCAATTCATCAATGTGGGGCAAGGGATTTGCAGCCATTTTAGACATTTTTCTAAAGTTCACACAAAAACAGGTTTCACTGCTGGACCTAGGAGCTAAAACCACCACTATGCACCAGTCGCTATAGTCACCCTATAGTTAAGTAAATTACTATATAGTTAAGTATATTAGATGTAAAGTAGTTAACTAGATGTTTTAAAATTGAAAGACCCTTTGACAGGTGATAATGGCTAGAATAGCAATTGTTTCAACATTATAAACCTAGCCCTGCCAAATTTGACAGTGAATAATTAATATTTTTGAACACTGATTCAAACACAACAAGAGGGTTAAAAGGTTTATGTACTAAAAGTTTAATGTGCCACCACTTACTTGAACCTCGCAGTCTCCAATCTTTTACCTTCCTTTAAACCAGGGCTGCCTGCCTGCCTGCCCTATGACACCCTCCTGCTCTTAGTGTCCTCTTTTTGAAAACCAAAATATGGTCAGCTTAGAGAATAATCAAAAGATAAGTAGATACTTGGATAAAGTTTCAAAAGCATAATATTTGCAGAACTAAAACATCACTGCTTAAGGATATGTATCAACATGAACTAGCAAACGGTGAGTGAAGTAATGACTTAATATTATCGAATTGATTGTTTATGTCATGCATAGAATCACAGCAATGATGCTGCTATGGAAATGGATTACTTACTCTGTTTACTCAATATTTTTGAGATATGCCATTGCACTGTTGTGGTTCCGTGGTTCATTAACATAGGTTAACTGTTTACACAATTTCTTTTCATGCTGTGCTGTTTACAGTATATTTGTACGCTCTTGCATTATTCTGTTGTTTTCACCACCTCTTACCTTAAACTATTGCTTACACGTAGTTAATAAAATATGGTATACCAATTTGTCATTGTGTTAAATTAGTACCATTTATCATTAGTCACTCACTGTTGGTTTGGATAAATTGAACAAGACACTACCAACAGTAACAATGTTTTTTCCAGGCTTGTCTCCTCACTCTCACATAGTATACAAGATCCAAAGTGGAAGTACTGCATTGTCTTTTATCTGTTTATGTTCAATATCAACTTGCAAATTGTCTAACATTTTTCGCCACAATGGTAGTTTCCCTCGGTGCTAAAACCTTCGGTTAGAAGCTACATACCTTAGCAATTTTTGTTTTTTAGCCACTTAGCCTGTTGGTGGTTGACTGTCATGGAGAATTTCCCACAAACCACTCTGCTGTTATGTCACTTTCCCAAACCTTACTAATTAGTGTACTGGCACTCCCCATTTTCCAGTGGTTTGTTTAACATTTGTTTTTCGACATTGCAATGGGAATCTGATAATACACATAAATACACATTGAGCAGAAACTGCATTCTGAATTCCGATTTTTCTGTGGGCAATCGATATGCAGTTTGATATCCTCCCACAGATGCTAGGCATCCAGGCAGCAGCCACCTGTCTGAGCAGAGCAGCAGCGCCCTCAGTCCACCAGTGGACTAACCATTTTGTTTTTGCTTTTCACTTTCAATACATTATGAATTAAATGAGATATTAAACACTTTATTATACAATAGGCTTTGTATTATGGATTTTGCCCAAAAGTAGGTTCGTGTAAGTGGTTTAAGCATGTTTAAGATATACAGTGTATATTAAATCCTCGGTTTACGAAACAACTTAAGATGAGTTTGTAGGACTATATCCCCAGCGTAAACCAGGGAGCACCTTGACTACTAATGGTGTTTTTAGTGCTTTGCACACTACATGGTATGATTTAGAGAACACACGGCGAACATGTTCCGGACGGCCACGAGTAGAAAAGATCGTTTGATCCACTGACAAGCACAAGCAGCTCCCACAGTTTTGTTGTTCACCATACAAACACAGGTGGAACCTTCACTACACACCCCTCTCTGCCCAAACCATTTCCAGGTGATTAGCAGAGGGAAATTTGTTATCACAGCACCCACTACGTGTCATTCCATTGACAGTCAGCAACCCTTGACTTAATTTGCAGTGGTGTCATGAATGAGAAACCTGGATTGCTACAGACTGGAACCATATTGTCTTTGACAGCTGGTCACCCCCAGTAGTGATACAAGGGACACTAACAAAACAGTGATATGTGCAGAACATCCTGTGGCCCGATGTGTTGCCTTCTCATGACAGGGCTTCCAACTCGCATTCAGCAGGATAATGCTTACCCAAACACAGCAAGGGATTCCCAGAAATGTCTCCATCAGATTGCAGTGCTTCCTTGGCCTGCCTTGTCAGCAGATTTTTTGCTAATAAATCAATTATGGGACCAGTTGGAAAACCAGCTCTGGCAGCCTATGAGTGTGCAGGGTCTACAGGTCCAGCTGCAATGTCTGTGGGCAAATGTGTCAAAGGATACCATAAATAACCTGTATGCCTCCATGCCCAACCGTATCTCATCTTGTATCCAGGCTAGAGGCGGTGCAATATTATATCCAAACTATATTAGAGCAAAAAGATAAGTTTATTGCGAGATAACTATACAATTGAAAGGAGGCTGTATTACCCTATTGGGCCGCCTCTAGTCTTGATACCTGGATAAATGTGACATTGCTGGGCATGGAGACATACAGGTTCCATATGGTATCCTGTGGCAAATTTGCCCACAGAAGCTGTAGCTGAGCCTGTAGATCCTGCACATTCGGAGGTTGCTGAAGATGTAATCCCAGATTGTCCCATTAATGCTTGATTGGCGATAAATATGCTAAACAGATGGGCCAAGGAAGCATTGCAATCTGGAAGAGACATTTCTGGGAAACCCATGCTGTGTGTGGGCGAGCATTATCCTGCTGAAAAATGCCAGTTGGAAAATTTGCCATGAGAGGCAACACATATCTCTGACTTGTTAGTGTCCCTCCTATCACTACTAAGGGTGCCCACCTGTTGTATGTGATGGCTCCACAGATCATCACACCAGTAGTTGGGGCAGTGTGTCACTCCATAGCAAAGGCAGGATTGAAGCGCTTACCTGAGGCCTCCATACTTGAACCTGACCATCATTGCTTCCCAAACAGAATGTTGGATTAGTCACTAAAGACAATATGGTTCCAGTACGCCGCAGTCCAGGTTTCTCGTTCATGACATCACTGCAAATGAAGGCGGCGGTGGCTGGCAGTCAGTGACAGGACACGTAATGGGTGTTGTGACAACATTTGTGACAACCATTTTCTTCTTCTAAGTGTCTGGAAATGATTTGGGTGGAGACAGGTGTGTAGTGAAGGTGTGACCTGAGTCTGACTGGTGGACGATGAAACTGTAGGAGCTGCTCACTGTTTTCAATGCTTGATGGAGGATCAAGCAGTGGTCCCTGCTCTTGGTCTGTATGGGCCATTCTGGAGCCTGTACTCCATGTGTGTGTGCAATCACAGAACCACTGCTACCTTCACCTCCTAACTGCTACGTCAGAACAGCCTAGATAGCAGGCAATTTGTTGAAATGACCAGCCTGCTTCTTTCAGTCCAGTGATGTGCCCTCTCCCAAAATCTGTCAAGCAGGCAAAATGCCTTGGAGTGGGTCGTAGAGGCATGTCTATCAGTCAACAATCCCTCACCAAGAGGTACATTACCCAAAAGTAGCCTCTGAGAGACTTTTTATAGGGCAGTGGGGGAGAACTTTTATGCCCTCTTGTTGCAAGACCCACTGTCTAATCAGACCACACTTGTAAGCATTTAGATATCTGCCTGGATGTAACTGCATGCCACATTTTGCAGCAATCTGATATTTCTATCTGGGTGCTTTATTGTTTTTATCAATGAGTGTATATTGAGCTCCCCCACACTGTTTTGTGTATATTTATAACATTTAATTCCATTTAAGTTCATTTCAACAATACACATACAATACTGTGTGTGAAATACTTATGCAATACTTATACTTACAGTGGTGCTTGAAAGTTTGTGAACCCTTTAGAATTTTCTGTTTCTGCATAAATATGACCTAAAACATCATCAGATTTTCACACAAGTCCTAAAAGTAGATAAAGAAAACTCAGTTAAACAAATGAGAGAAAAATATTATACTTGGTCATTTATTTATTGAGGAAAATGATCCAATATTACATATTAGTGAGTGGCAAAAGTATGTGAATCTCTAGGATTAGCAGTTGCTTTGAAGGTGAAATTAGAGTCAGGTGTTTTCAATCAATATGATGACAATCAGGTGTGAGTGGGCACCCTGTTTTATTTAAAGAGCAGGGATCTATCAAAGTCTGCTCGTCACAACACATGTTTGTGGAAGTGTATCATGGCACCAACAAAGGAGATTTCTGAGGACTTCAGAAAAAGAGTTGTTGATGCTCATCAGGCTGGAAAAGGTTACGAAACCATCTCTAAAGTTTGGACTCCACCAATCGACAAACAGACAGATTGTGTACAAATGGAGGAAATTCAAGACCATTGTTACCCTCCTCAGGAGTGGTCGACCAACAAAGATCACTCCAAGAGCAAGACGTATAATAGTTGGCGAAATCACAAAAAACCCCAAGGTAATTTCTAAGCAACTGAAGGCCTCTCTCACATTGGCTAATGTTAATGTTCATGAGTCCACCATCAGAAGAACACTGAACAACAATGATGTGCATGGCAGGGTTGCAAGGAGAAAGCCACTGCACTCCAAAAAGAACATTGCTGCTCATCTGTAGTTTGCTAAAGATCATGTGGACAAGCCACAAGATTCGTCTCATTTTTGGACGAATGAGACCAAAATACAACTTTTTGGTTTAAAAGAAAAGCGTTATGTTTGGAGAAAGGAAACACTGCATAAGAACTTTATCCCACCTGTGAAACATGGTGGTGGTAGTATCATGGTTTGCTTCATCTGGGCCAGGACGGCTTGCCATCATTGATGGAACAATTAATTCTGAATTATATCAGAGAATTCTAAAGGAAAATGTCAGGACATCTGTCCATGACCTGAATCTCAAGAGAAGGTGGATCATGCAGCAAGACAGCAACCCTAAGCACATACGTCATTCTACCAAAAATGGTTAAAGAAGAATAAAGTTCATGTTTTGGAATGGCAAAGTCAAAGTCCTGACCTTAATCCAATTGAAATGTTGTGGAAGCAGTTAATGTGAGGAAACCCACCAACATCCCAGAGCTGAAGCTGTTCTGTATGGAGGAATGGGCTAAAATTCCTCCAAGCCGGTGTGCAGGACTAAATCACAGTTACAGGAAATGTTTAGTTGCAGTTATTGCTGCACAGGGGGGTCAAAGCAGATACTGAAAGCAAAGGTTCACACCAAGTATAATATTTTTGTCTCATTTGTTTAACTGTGTCCTCTTTATCTATTTTTAGGACTTGTGCTAAAATCTGGTGAGGTTTTAAGTCATATTTATGCAGAATTCTAGAAAATTCTAAAGGGTTCACAAACTTTCAAGCACCACTGTATGCACTTATGCAACTTATGGGGCTGAATACTTATGCAACACACACACACACACATAACCCAAGTACCTGGTCTGTAATAATGTTTAGGTAGATGTTACACATCATATTAATGTCAGCATGAATGCCCAGACCAGGGTTATCCAGAGCATCACACATCCTCCACTGGATTCACATACTCAGCAGGGGGCGCTGCACTGTGTGTTGTGATACATTCCTGTGTTAACCAGCATTAAATATTTCTGTGACTTGAACCACAGTAACTCTTCTGTCCATTTGGACCAGACAGGATAGGATTCATTGCTCTGATCAATTGCATTGATCCATGAGCCTTGGGCGCCAACATTCTGTCACCAATTTGTGGTCTGTCCTCGAACCATTGTCGATACATACTCACCACTGCTGGCCAGGAGCACCCTACAAGCCTTGTTGTTTAGGAGATGCTCTGATTCTGTCGCCTGGCTATAATGATTTGTTAAAGTTAAAGTCACTCATTACTTTACTCCTCTGTATGTTTCCCACACCCAACATGTCAACTATGAGGAGTGCCTGTGATATTCCAGAGCTTAACATGAGATACTCAATGTGATTTGTTCCTCGGTCTGTCTGTGGTTTTAACATGTTGGCTGATCAGTCCATTTTCCATGGAGCGTTTCAGTAACATTCTGTTGCCAGGAAAGGATGTTCTTTTCTTTTTTTTTTCAGAAAATAATATCTTCTGCTAATTAACACTGCATTAATTAGCTTGAAAAACAGTATTTGTCTATCTTTGGTGTTAACTGTAAATCTCTGTGTAAAACAAGACTCCCATGATGAACAGTTAATTTGCTTTTTCATATTCGTTCAGCTATGAGGTATTTCTTCTTTGTTAGCTGTGTGAGCAGTTTCATAAGGAACTTCACTTAGTTGGCCTTTCTTTTTTGTTTTTACTGGCCAACAATGTTAGATAGGGGTTTGGCTTAAAACGTCAAGGTTTTTGTGAATGGAGGAAGCTTTGGCTGTGAACGTCCATATGATTCTGCAGGGTATAGCAGCTGATAAAGAGATAGTTAGCACTTGTAAGTGCACATTCTTGGCATATGGTAATATTCTTGGCAGGTAGAGTGAGTGAAGAAACAACAGCGAACTGAGAATGCAATATAAAAAAACGAAATCTAATACAGTAAGGAATAATTAGGCTAAGGTCTATAATTAGGCCTGCATTAATGTAACATGCTGAAGATTAAAAAATTACATTTCTGTAAATGTGAAAAAAAGTAAAGTGAAATAGTGTGTGTGTGTGTGTGTGTGTGTGTGTGTGTATATATATATATTTATTTATTTATTTATTTTTTTATTTTTTTTTTTTTTCTTTTTAAATATATATATACACTGGGGCAGAAAAAAGTATTTAGTCAGCCACTGATAGTTCTCCTACTTCCAGGAAATCCCATTGTAGGATTTTTAAAAGAATTTAATCGTAAATGATGGTGGAAAATAAGTATTTGGTCAATAAATTTGGTTCAACTCGATAGTTTGTAACCTAACCTTTGTTGGCAATGACAGAGGTCAAACGTTTCCTGTAAGTCTTCACCAGGTTTGCACACACTGTAGCTGGTATTTTGGCCCATTCCTCCATGCAGATCTCCTCTAGAGCAGTGATGTTTTTGGGCAACACAGACTTTCAACTCCCTCCACACACTTTCTATGGGGTTGAGGTCTGGAGACTTGCTAGGCCACTCCAGGACCTTGAAATGCTTTACACGGAGCCACTCCTTTGTTGCTCGAGTGGTGTGTTTGGGATCATTGTCATGCTGGAAGACCCAGCCACGTTCCATCTTCAATGCTCTCATTGATGGAAGAAGGTTTGGCTTAAAATCTCAAGATACATGGCCCCATTCATTCTTCCTTTATATATATATATATATATATATATATATATATATATATATATATATATATATATATATATAGTCATTTTGATCATGATCATTCTCAGCAATGCAGTGACACTGATTTAGAGGTGGTGTATTAGTGTGTGTTGAGCTGGTACAAGCTGCTGAAGTTTTAAACCACTGTTCAGCCACTGCATTACAGACATCTGCCATATTGCTCCACCTTGCAGATGTAAAGTCAGAGGCAGTAGCTCATCTTTTGTTGCACAGTTTGTGTTAGTCATCCTCTAATCCTTCATCAGTGCTCACAGGATGCTGGTGGTTGGCATTGACTCTGATTTTTATAATCATCTGGAATTTCTGTACTGTATCACAGCCCTGAGATCAATGTTTGTGTCCCAGCCTGTCTGCTGGCTGTGTGAACTTTGCATGTTCTCCTTATGTCTGTGAGGTTTTCCTTCAACTAGTCCGATTTCGTCAAACATTCCAAAGACATATGTTAGGTCAACTGGCATCTCTAAAGTATCCCAGCGTGAATTACCGCCTTGTGCCCTGTCTAGCTTGTTAGGTTAATGCAATACCCTTCACTCGCACCCCATCCCTGCATTCTGTTAAGCGGGTATGAAAAATTAATGTTGTACATATTTCAAATTATCTTGTGTTCTAGTATTTTTATTGAATTTTAGAGGAGAGCTGCTGAAATATTCACTGCTAATGATGTAGCAAGACATTCTAGCAGGCAGAAAAAAAATGTAATTCCCAGGTGTGTACTCAGACACATGAAGTAATTAATTTGTGAGTTATTCAGGCACTGTAAAATGTGTCAGAAAATGTTTACTAACACCAAGTAAGAGCTAGAATGCTATGAGAAAAGCTTTTTCTAAAGAATGCTGAGCTCTGCTATAAAAGATTAAAGCTATCAATAATGGCAGTGTCATAACAAAAGCAAACCGATTGAAACCATGATTGGGAGTTGAAGAGCTTGCTGACTCTTGAGCTGACTCGAATGATTCAGAAAACATAAATATCTTTACTGCTGTTGTTCAAAAAGTCATGTATTCGCACTGATGTGCGTGGAATATACACGTTGTTTAAGGGTATCATTAGTGACACACGATTTAGGACAATATGGACATGACTTTGTTTCAAGGGCTAAACCTTAATTAACCATTGATAGCACTGACTTGGAGAGAGTGTGAGAGGCTGAGCGGCATCTAGACAAGAGCACTTTTCTTTGTTTTCTATGCTGGGGCTGTTAGGAAGTCTAAGAGCTGTTCGCCCACCTGAATCTGATGGAGTACAAAACTCCTGCAGCCCAGCCCTGCAATCTTCTAGACCAAAAACACACAGCGGTCACAGCCTGCGCCACTTAAAAGAGGTATGTTGTGAAGTTCTTAAAGTTCCAGGGAAATAAATTCTGCTAGGAAAAAAGTATGGGCAGGAATAAGCAATGAGATTGAGATGGCAGGGTCATTTACTTCAAGGGCACTTATATGCAAAGGCTGCAAACAGCTGTGAAGTTTCTTGAGCAAGAACAATCCATGCAAGACATTATGTCAAAGCAAAAATTTGAACTCAGAAGTAAGGTCCGCTGTGATGAATCAGGATCCAGGAGCCTAAGTCAGGCTTTTGTAGCTGTAAGCCAGCTTGTGTTGTGTGAAAGTGTTGATTTAGCTAGTAGATCACTGTCAAGGCCTAAATTCTTTGTGAGTGTCTTTTGTTCTTCAAACAGCTTCAAATTAAATCAGCTAAACCTATGTTGGGGGGCTGTAATACATGTAAACATATCCTCCAAGCCTTCTATGTAGAGAGGGGTAGCTCAAAAGGATGCAGAAGATGAGCTATTTTACACAGCTCAGAAAGAAAAGCATTCCTTTTTTTTATTTTCAACCCACTGGCCCGCTGTGCTGTGTTATATAGTGATGAACAGACACCTGGGCAACGAGCAGAGCCAGGAGCACAAAGCTGTGCTGTTAAGACTGTTTTATTTCTCACTCCGCAGCATAGCCAAGGGGGTCGGTTCACACCGAGGCAGAACTGAAGAGGAACGGCAGCTGCCATGTTACATAATGCAAATGGTTCCGTGTTAGCCGAGCGGGGTGTTTCATGGCACTTGTCTGCACAGCCCACCTGGCAGTGTTAAACTCAGCACCACTTTTTTGTTGTTCTCTCTTGCTTGGTTTCAGCTTTCATCAAATGAAAAATTACGCTGGCGGTATAAAGTACATCCCCAAGTTCTCCCTTGCCACCTTCAAACTAGGCATATTGTATCAACAATGTTTTGACCAATAGTTAGGAAGGAAGGGCATAAGCAAGGTCAAAGTTGAGCTGTTGCATCTTACATTAGATCTTATTTTTTTGCCCTTTCAAGAAAGTCACAGTAAACCCATGTGAGGCAGGAGACTGCAAGATGATTAAATTTCCCCCTTGAGCCATATGACTGAAAACACACGGGGAATGCGCATCAAGGTCACAACACAGTTTTGCTTCACTCCCGGCTGTGTTTGCGGGTTTGATTATGTTTGTTGCAGTCATCTGGCTCATTTTCTCCTTCCTCATACCTACTGTGATGTCTGGAAGGTGAGGCAGAGAAAGATTGGTAACGGGTAACACATCAGCACGTCCGACCATAATCTGTTACAATGACACTCCCAAGCACTCCCGAAGCAATGAGCGCCTGACTGTTTAATAAACAGGGAGCTTGCGCTGCAGTACGATCTTAACTATGATTCATTACTGTCGCCGCATGCTGTATGAAAATAAAAGAGGTGCCTGAGGGAACTGCTTAATTCCAACCTGTCTAAATTGCCATAATTGCCTCCGGATTATGTGTCAAGAATCTGTGTTTTTCTTAACCAATCAAATATGCATGAAAAGAAGGCATTTTAAATCCTCACCCGTAGAAAATATAGGATGGCATTACATGCATTAGTGCATTTCTTTTCCTTCGCGCATACGAGTGTAACAAGGTCATTAGAGGAATCTGTGCACTTTTCTCTTCTCCCTTTATTCATCGTTATAAAGTCCTTAAATCAGACAAATGTGAAAACTGCAGGGCCTAAATGAGATAAATTCATCTATATTATGCGGTTGCATTTTGGACAGATTATTTACAGCCGAAAGAAGGCATTTGTCAGGTTAGCAGCATGGGAACTGGTTTTCACAAAAGAAAAAAATCAAAGAAAGTAGTTGGTGAAAAAGTATACAGCAAAAGAAATGTGGTTTAACAGGACCAGATGCTTGATTTCTGAGATTCCTCCTGTCAGCAACTCTCAGTACCAAGTGTTTTTGTTGTCTCTTTGCTCCTCTCCTGCTTTCCTCAAGGGAATCCTTGGCAAGAACACTTCAATTCAGGAGGGAGTTTTAGTTTGCTTTTCAGGGAACATAGCCCCAACTTTACCCTGTCCATTAGCTCCAGCAAAGTTTCCTCCATAATGCTGTGCAGCTGCTTGATGTTCTTCAGAAGGTGCCCAGGTTTTCCTCTGTATAGCTTTGTGCCTAATGATTTCTTCTCCGAGTGCCACTCATACCGCACATACAAAACATGCTACAGACTTCAGACTTTATTGTAAAGTCCTAGGAGAAAGATATGTTATATTCCTTTCAGACTTTCATTTGAATGCATTCTGGAAGAGTAAAGAGAAATTTAGGCAAATTATCTTGACACTTCTCTAACTTCTACATAAAATGGTGTATTCAAATGGGAATTGTTCACACTGTTAATTAGGAGATTCAGCAGAAAATGTATTCTCAAGGCTCTGAGAGTATGATTGGAGACATGTTCACAGAATATAAAGTAGTGACACACATGACAGTCTGGTTAGCCAATATGAAGTGTATTTAAAGTGTATCAACAGTATACCAATATATCTGAAGAAAATAGGAAATTTTTCAGTATGTATATTTATTATTTTGCTTAACCCACTCGAACTGCAAGCATTTTTTGCGAGTACCATGCATGGTCTAATGCTGAAAGCACAGATTTGGGAAGTTCATTTAAATGTATAATTATTCCTCTCAGCATCATGCATCCATTACCTTTAGTAACTGTTTGACCCAAGCATGCTGGGTGAAATACATCTTAGGAATGCAGCCAGTCCATCACAAGGCATCGCACATACAAAAATACTCATTCGCACCTAGGAGTAGCCAGTTACTAGCTGGAATTTTGGGTGGGGGAGGAAATCAGAGTATCTGGATACAACCTGTAATAGGAAGAACATACAAACACCTCACAAACAGTAACATTAGAACCAGTCCCTTATCTTATGGGTAACACTGGCTTCTGTGCCAACCTGCCACCCCGAGCATGATGCAATTGAATATTGCTTATTCAGCTGCAGTCATTATCACCCCTGCCGCAGTTAACTAGAGAAAGGAAATTGTGCTAGCAGGTCTCTGTTTATTACAAAAGCCATCCCTTAAAAATGGCACCATGCTGAAGATTTAAATCCAGTGCCGACATACAATAACTCAATGCTCATTCAAGTGATATACTGTAAATGAGTTGCCCTATATAAATATCATTCTCCTGGAATGGGATCTTGAAATGCAGTGCCACAGTGTGACTCAGACGAAACAGCAGCAACCACATTTTGCTCTGGTGAGAACCACCCACAGCAGAATCACACCTCATTTCATCAGTGCCTCTACAGAAAGGAATATCAAGTGTATCACCAATGTTATACCCACTCTTCATCGTGGTTATTTTGTTCTTATTATCTGGGTAGCTGCAGATACATGGCCAAAAGTATGTGGCCACTCCTGTTTTGAAAATGTCAACGAATGCCATTAGATTACTAAAATTCTACCTAGCCTCATAAAAGCCTAAGACAAACAAAATGTAAAGGATGTAATGTACTGCATAACAGTAATAACTTAGAAGTACATAAACTCTTATCACTTTCACAGTACTGTGCACTCTTAGTTTCCATTTAAAATGACAAGTACATCAACATAAGAGGCATGCAGGCTTGGCCTGTGGCAGGGTGCGGTGTTCCCAGCTATGGAGTAGTCCTTTTACTTTGGGTGCTGGTGAAAGGAAGAAGCAAATACTGTCCATTGCCTTTACTTCTGTTTGAGTTTGGCAGCACCCACAGCACCAACTACTGGATGTATTAGTCCGCTATTCAACCCCTACTGGCTAATACAAATATTAAAAGTCTGTTTTTTAAAGGCTACTTTGTTTCTGTTGGTTTAAGGTCATGGCTTTGACGTTCATTGATTCATTTTGTTATCCGCTTAACCCTAGTCAGGGTCATGGGAAAGCCAGTGCCTAGCCGGCGGCACAGGGCTCAAGGCAGGAACAACCCTAGACATGGCACCAATTTGCAAGGCAAATATGCTCACACACACTCATACATTAAGGGCACTTTAGAAACACCAATTAACCTAAAACGCACATCTTTGGCATGTTGTAGGGCACTGGAGTACCCAGAGTAAACCCACTTAGACACATGAACATGCAAACTCCAAGCAGGCAGAGTCTGAGGTCAGGATTGAACCAGGAATCTCAGAGCCATGAAGTGACAGTGCTAACCAATGCACTTCCATTCCACACATGACTTTGACACGTCCATTCACAATTACTCTTCGTTAATCATTCTTTGATAGAATCACATATGGGGCGAGAGTCTTTATTTTGCTGCATGACCCACATTCTCCCAAGATTCAGTTCATGGACAGATGTTCGGAAATTTTCTTGCTGGTATAATTCAGAATTTGATGTTTCATAAATGTTGGCAAGCCATTCTGGCCTAGATGCAGCAAAATGCCTAGATGCCTAGAGGCCCAAACCTTGGATGGATAGAGTTCTTATGCTGAATGCATTATTGCCCTTTCTTCAGACAGAACACTTCTCATTTAAACCAAAATATTCTATTTTGGTCTCATCCAACCACAAAACATTTTCTTTTGCAGTTTGATTTTTAGCAAACTGCAGATAATCAGCAATGTTGTTTTCGAAAAATTGTGGCTTTCTCCTTACAACATGCACACCACTGTTGCTCAGTCTTCTCCTGGATGTGGAGTATTACACGCCTTGATTTTCAAGTGATCTTTGTCGACCACTCCTGGGAAGGGTAAGAGTAGTCTTGAATTTCATTCATTTGTACACAGCTACAGTCTGACTATGGATTGGTGGAGTCCAAACTCTTTTTAAAATAGTTTTTTTAGTCTTTTCCAGCCTGATGAGTGTTAACAACTTATTTCTGGAGGTTCGCAGAAATCTCCTTTGTTCGTGCCATGATATATATTCACAAACGTGTTGTGAAGAGCAGACATTGATGGATCCCTGTTCTTTAAATACAACAGGGCACCCACTCACACTATTGTCATCTCACTGAGTGAAAACTAATTTTACCTTCAAATTAACTGCTAATTCTAGAGGTTCGCATATCATTTTTTCCACTCACTAATATGTCATATTGGACATTTTCCTCAATAAATAAATGACCAAGTATAATATTTTTGTCTCATTTGTTGAAATGGGTTCTCTGTATAAACGTGTAGGACTAATGCAAGTCAGATGATGATTTAGGTCATATTTATGCAGAAATATGGAAAATTCTAAAGGCTTCACAAATTTCAATCACTACTGTAAACATCATATTTGGTGTAATATTTCACAAAGCATATAGCCCATATTACATGACCCTATGTTTTTACCCTATGTTTACACAGCCATTTTTTGCAGTGAAACAAATACATTTGTTGTTGTTTTGAGCTTTTCTATTTAATTTTCACTCCAAGTGCTATGGTGTTAATATGGGTCACTTATTCTCATTCTTCTTGTTGCTGCAGTAAAGAAGCCAGCAGCTGCATCTTTATGAAATTGAGTAATGATGAATCTATTAAAGCACCGATTTACTTTCCAGAAAATGCTGCAGGTGATATTTATGATTCCAAAGTACATTCGGTTAAGCGGGGCGACAGCCATTAGCTGGAAATGGGGCTGCATTTCCATTGTGAGTGTCTCCGTTTAAAGCACATTAAGCAGCTTAAGCTTTCCCATACCTCCCACAGGGTCTCAACATGGTAAATGATATGAATTCCATAAAGGACAGTATCTACACTAAATGTCAGCCAGATTCAAGAATATATTTGAAATTACAAATTGTAGTCCTCTGTACATACTGTTTTTAAATGTGGATTATTAAGGAATGTAACTGTGCAACATTAAATATTCATCTGGATAAGGTTCCAGACAATGTTCTATGTCAATATGCAAAACCCAGATGGCCAGCTGATCATTTTCCTAGCCAAAACACAGAAGATATAATAACCAAGAAAAAGGATAATATAGCATGGCCCATATCCTGGTATTGTATAACAGAATAAATAAAGAACAAAAGATCCACATGGCCATTAGCTCCTGCTCCTAAGCACTGAGAAATATTAACACAGTCTGAACAAATTCAACCATAAATAAATAATGGTGAGGTAGATTATGAGGGCATCTAGTTCCCCTGCCCTAACACTTCAGGAGTAATGCATCATGATAAAGGGAAACTATGCTTTTTCCATCGCTTCTGTCCAATAAAACATTCTATGCCCCATTGCGCCCCACTCTAAAAGTTAGGGGTAAAGGTTTGGCTTTAAGCTCCAACACACCAAATACAGGCTCCATATTATTTGGTTTTGCTTCTGTTTGTGCAGTAATTACCTCATTTATCACAGGAAACCAAGTAAAATATGTGGTTATCTGGGAAAAAGGAGGGTAAGTGAAGGCCGTTCACAACAATGTGCTATTGTGAACCTCAGGTTTAACTGCTCAAAACAAAGGGGTTCTGTGTAATACAAAGAAGGCATAACCTGAACTAAGACTGAGAAAAGGAGATATCTGGTTAATCCCAGAGACACAAGACTCAAATGCTTTTATATTGCCAGTGTAATAAACTTGTTGTCAAAGTAACTGGCATATACCGAGCGCAAATCAGACCTAATTGGCAGGAGTGAGAGCATCCCATGATTTGACTCTGTCAAGTCAGGAAAAAAAGCTCTCATCACGCTAAACAACTGTGGCGTCCAGCAGAAATCTGCATTCATAAAGGGAGCTAAACAGGGTTGTTTCTCAAGCCTGATCAAAAGCAGGTCCACCTCATGTTTTTCATCCACATGCAGACAGAAAGAGAAGCGGGGAAAGAGAGATAATTGGCAGGATCATCGTCTGGCTCTCACTGAGCTGCTGATGACATTTGATCTTCAGCCAGTGCTGCTCTGATCTGGCTCTGGTCTGACGTAAGTTTGAATGACAGTAAAGCACATAGCTTCACTTGATTACTGATCAAAGGGGCGCTATTATCAATACAGAAAACTCTCATCCCACCATTTAGATTCTGCAAATCATTGACTGGGTAACACTGTCTTGGAATAAATCATCCAGAAAGGTGCATGATTGCTATAGATAGCAATCATGGTCAAACACTGCACTGTTGTTCGTCTCTGGATTTTTTTCCATAGATAAGATCTGACAGATGAACAAGAGAAATTATACTAGCACATCTCCGCAATAACCCCAGGAATTTGATCAAAAAAGCAAAACATGACACACTCCAACTCAGAGGAGGTCGGAACTCCTGAGTAGGGAGATCTTCAAGTGCAGCACCTTGTGCTCACAGCAGGTCTTGGTTGAATGCTTGCATTGCACGCTTTTCCACCTGGGAGATCGCAATGACACCAGAGGATCACTGGCATCAATCCCTAAGCTGTCAACCCAAGTAACCCCAACCTATCTGAGGGGAAAGTGTGATCCAGACCTATTTATCTGGAGAAGTCCTCTGGCCGCTGGGTGTCTGCTACAATTTTGCTCTGTGCATCAGCCCAAGAGCCTTTACTCTAAGTTGCCTTAGGGTGAAAGGGTCAGCAGATGCCAGATGGCTGGAGAAAATGTTTGGCCCTTAAAAAATACATGGTATTTTAAGTAGGTTCCAGCACTGGTAGAATATGCATTTCAGTATTTGTATTCCAGGATGGCTGCAGTGCTTTCACTGTAGAATATATTTAAAGTAGGCTGTTTCACATTGTAAAGCTGCCCAAAATATGCAATCACATTATAGATTATAATATAATTTTTTTATGAGACTTTCCAAGTATTATGAAGATGAGATTGTAATGGTCGCTCATATCAATTTTCAGTCTCAAATGTATCTACACATCAGACTAAAAACTAATTATTATTTTCCTTTAGAGATCAACTTTGATGCAACCATTAAGGCTTAAATATAGATCTGCAATCCAAAGGATGCACATTTTATTGAATCAACATCCTTTAGTATATCTTACTAGTTTCTTTGTGGTTTCTGGTAACGCTTTTATATAAGGGTACATGAAATAGCAGTAATCCATGCAGTATTTAATGAGTGAGTATTCATTAAGTCATACACGTAATACATCATGAGTCATCATGAATATGCATAAAGTGAGCATGTCTCATGCATGCATTAATGCCGGAGCAATATATTAATTCATGTAGTAATTAAGATAGAACATGAATTACTAAAGCATTACTTCTTCATGGGTTCATGATGTTTGTAGCCCTCAAAATAAAGTGTTAAACTGTTTTTATTTATTGCCATCCTGATACAATTATTTGGTAATAATCACAAAAACAAATTAAAATCTTTTTTTTCGAGGTTTAACTTTATTTGTATTTATATGTCACATTGAACATGCCATTGATATCGAGTTAGCGTACCCCTATTTCACATTTGTGATCCTTATGTTAACTTTAAATTAATAATGAATGCTACACGTTCTTTAGGTTTATACTACTGTAGGCCTAATATTTCCTTATTTAAGGGTAAACAAGTACAGAACCAGCCAATAGCTGGACACCAAATGAAAATTGTATATTTCTCGTTTGTATAGCCATTTACACTTTATTTCAATTTATGTACATATAAGTAATCAAGTTTGTCTAAAATGTTATCCAAAACATTTTTATAAAATAAAATAAGTGAATGCAGGTGTCACACTGTGTGCAAGAGTGATTGCAAAGTGATTGCATTTGCCGGAAGTATTACAGTATATATTATCCTCAAAACGTTCTTTCTTACCAAATGAAAATCATTTACATTGTGGTATGAAAGAGTGGATAGCAAGTCATCTATTTGGAATAAAGATGAATTAAGAAAAGAAAACAATATCTATATAATATATAATTACTTTAAGATATGATGGCCAATCGTTTTAGAAAATTCTGAAGTTCGCCCCAGAAAAGGAAGAACACATGCTGCCTCTTCTATAGTTGACAAGCATATCTAAGTCATTAACCTAAAAAATTGCACATTTTTTAAATATGTAATACACATATTACAGCTGAAGGGACTGTGGTAGCCTAGCGGGTAAGGTACTGGACTATGGACCAGAAGGTCCAGGGTTCAAATCCTGCCTTTGCCAAGCTGCCACTGTTGGGTCCTTGAGCAAGGCCCTTACCCACAATTTGCTTGGATTGTAAGACTGTATAAGTTGTAAGTCGCTCTGGATAAGGGCGTCTGCTAAATGCTGTAAATGTAAATGTAAATGAAGTAAATGATTCACAGATTTCTAGCAGCAAACACATCATCACAACTTAAACTAGATAATCTGTATTACTTTATTGGGTTTTTTGTGCAACTGTAAGGTGAACAAAATAGCTACAATAAAGACAAATCCATTAAAAACGGGTTTGTGAAAATATTTGATTAGTACCTTGCAGTCATGGCCAAAAGTGTTGGCACCCCTGGAATTTTTCCAGAAAAAGTATTTCTTCAAGAAAATTATTGCAATTGCACATGTTTTGTTATACACATGTTTGTTTCCTTTGTGTGTATTGGAACAGAGGAAAAAAAGCAAAGGTGACATAATTTCACACAAAAATCCAAAAATGGGTGCATAAGAGTCAGCATGAACTATCCATCGATATTTGAATGAAATGAAACTCTATGGCAGGAGACCCAGGAGGACCCCACTGCTGACACAGAGACAAAAAAGCTAAATGTACAGCAAAATGTACATGCGTAAGCCAAAATCCTTCTGGGAAAATATCTTGTGGACAAATGAGAAGAAGATAGAGCTTTTTGGTAAAGCACATCATTCTACTGTTCACCAAAAACAGAATGAGGCCTACAAAGGAAAGAACACAGTACCTACAGTCAAATATGATAGAGGTTTGAAGATGTTTTGGGGTTGTTTTGCTGACTCTGGCACTGGGTGCCTTGACTGTGTGCAAGGCATCATGAAATCTGAAGATTACCAAAGGATTTTGGGTCGCAATGTAGGGCCCAGTATCTGAAAGCTGGGTTTATATCCTAGGTCATGGGTCTTCCAGCAGGAGAATGACGCCAAACAAACAAACTATGCTGAAGAGTTCTGGAGTGGCCAGCAATGAGTCCGGATCTAAATCCCATTAAACACCTGTGGAGAGATCTTAAAATTGCTGTTGGGAGAAGGGACCCTTCAAATATAAGAGAGCTGGAGCAGTTTGCAAAAGAAGAGTGGTCCAAACTTCCAGTTTAGAGGTGTAAGAAGCTTGTTGATGCTTATAGGAAGCCATTGATTTCAGTTATTTTTTCCAAAGAGTGTGCAGCCAAATATTAAATTGAAGATGCCAATAATTATGTCTCTTTTTTTAGTTTTGCATGAAATTATATCAATTTTGGCTTTTTTGCTCTGTTTGTTTGTTATTCCAATGCACACAAAGGAAATAAACATGTGTGTAATAAAATATGTGCAATTGCAATAATTTCCTGGGAGGAATACCGTATTTTTCTGTCTGTAAAGCGCACTGGGTTATAAGGCGCAATATCAATGATCAACTTCTAGCGGGTCTATTTTCATACATAAGGCACATGAAATGAAACAAAACTCTTAAGTTCCGTCGGAAACTCAGTTTGGTCTTCTTTATCTGGTGCAGGGCGTCTTCTTGCTTCCTCCACTTCTGTACCATTGATTCGTTAATGTTGAATTCTCTCGCAGCTGTTCTATTTCCATGTTGTACTGCGTGACTGTTAGCGTTGAGTTTGAAATCCGCTTCGAAAATGTATGGATGAATGCACATTCCCTAATGCTGAAGCACATACCGTATTACTCCGCTATGCTGCGGACTACGGTGGCCATAAGCTTCGTAACTTACCAAGGCCGTGCTAAAACATTTTCACAGATTTGTGAGCGCCATTCATACATTAGCATTAGACGCTTCGCATCTTAAGGCTCACCGTCGATTTTTGAGAAAGTTAAAGGATTTTAAGTGCGCCTTATTGTCCGAAACTATGGTACTTCATTTTCTGGAAAAATTTCAGGGGTGCCAACACTTTCGGCCATGACTGTATATTGTTATTATGTAATTTCCAGAAAACTATATGTTGGAGAAAACATTGTAACTTGTGATTTAAAAAAAAAATAATTGGATGAAATAATTATTGTGAATCTATGGCTTTTTAGGATTTCCATAAAATCGCCAACACATCTCTAAAGCCATCTCATTTTCACTACGCTGTAAGCATAATTTTACATGGATTCTCTGATCATCTGCTGGAAAATGCATCATGTTGGTAACAGGCTCACAACATGCATATAGAGCTCAAAAGTTCTCACTATCTCCCTGTAGCTTGACTACTGCTGAGCACTGAACAGCAGTCTCTCTAACGCCAGCCTTGGAAGAATCAATTACTATCGATTTTCTTACGAAGTTCCTCTGCACTCTCCAGGGCTAAGTCAGAATTGGGGAAGGGACAAAAGGAGATAAAACCACAGGTGAATTACAGAAATAACCTGCTTTACTGTTGGTTTGAGAAATTATTGAGTGCCAAGAGGTGGAAGATCTGCAGCCACAGTAAATGAGAGTAAATGGCATCTCAGTCAGGTGACAACTACTTTTAAGTGACTTTGTGGAGCAGAGGTAAGGAATTAACCTGTTACCTATCAGAGGTTTGCAGGAAGAGTGGAATCACACTGTAATCAACATGTCTTGATCCAATGGAGTCATCTAGATCAAGAATGCCAAATGACTTTGATATTTTGTGCATACAGCTTAGCTGTAAATGAAGATTGCTGTAAATGAACACAGTGTGTTGGTCAAGTGTTTTGGTCAAGTCTTGTTAGATTTCAAGGATTCATTTTAGACAATAGTACTACAACCCCAAATCAGAAATAGTTAGGCTGGTTTGGAAAATGCAAATAAAAAATGTATGCAGTGTTCCTTACATTTCCTTTGACTTTTATTTCATTGCAGACAGTATGAACCCAAGATATTTCATATTTTGGTCAACATCATTTTACTTGTTACCATACATTCATTCCTTCATTTCAGGCCTGCAACACATTCCAAAAAAAGTTGGGATGGG
Source organism: Ancistrus triradiatus (assembly GCA_025084515.1). Taxonomy (NCBI): domain Eukaryota; kingdom Metazoa; phylum Chordata; class Actinopteri; order Siluriformes; family Loricariidae; genus Ancistrus; species Ancistrus triradiatus. The sequence goes on from JAJAGP010002954.1 coordinate 52,905, forward strand.
GACAATTTAGGGCTAGTAAAAAGGTAGAAAACTAAAACATGATGTGATTTCAAACAGGTAAAGTCTACAGGTGATTATAAACATGATTTGGTACACAAGCAGTATCCACGAAAGGCTGAGTCTGTGAGGAGTAAAGATGGGCAGAGAATCTCCAGTGTATCAACAAATGTGTAAGAAAATTATTAAAATGTTTAAAAACAATGTTCCTCAAAGAAGTATGGCAAAGGCCTTACATATTTCTCCCTCTACAGTGCATAATATCATTAAACAATTCATGGAATCCGGTGGAATTTCAGTGCTTAAAGGCCAAGAGCACAAGCCTAAACTGAAGATCTGTGATCTCCGATCCCTCAGACGGCACTGCGTCAAAAACCGTCATTCATAAATAGCTGATAGAACACATTATTAGGGGGCATGCAGTTCTGCAGCCCCACTAGAGAGCAGTGGCGGCGTAGAGAATGTGCTAGAGCTAAGACGGCAGGCCCCAGCATGCATGTGCCGACAGCATCCAGAAGGGCCATCATTAATGATCCCTGATGAGAGGCACCTGCTCTCCTCCCTATATAAAATGGTTTGAGAGTAGTGTCTCTCATCACACTTTCGGTGTGAGGTTCTAGGGGGAGATGGTATCGGTTCTTCTTCGTAGAAAAGCACTGACGTAAGATTGCAAGGTCTGAAGTAAACTAGGGCTTGTTAGGGTCAGATTTCGGTGCGACTGGCTCTTTGTTTTGGGCACGCTTTGACCCTTTGACCTGTTTGGCGACTTCAGTTCCATCGCCGTGGCGACACAAGCTTCCGTTCCTATTCTCTAATGATTCACTGATTATACTCTGAACTTGTGTTGCAGGTGCTGTATCTGTATTAACACTTTCCTTTTGTTTTTCTGAACTTTCATTCCTGCTGAGTGACGTCAGCTCCGACAATGTGAGCTTCCGTTTTATTTCTCGAAGCATTTATTGATTAAAGCTAGGTAGTTGTCAGCTTTTCCACTATGACACAAGTCTCTTTCTTTTCCACGTAGCACTCGCCACATCACCGCCCGGTGTTGTTAGTGCCGTTTTTGTTCTACTATAAGCACTGTGTGCTTGCGGCATTTAACTCCATCCCTCGCTCTTTGCTATACCCTTTGTTTTTTGAGTCCGTTTCCACGTGGCTCCTTTGTCTGCTGTTTAACGCCCCTTTCCTTCCTTGTTTTCCACAGTGGCCACATAGCGCAGTTAGATCGCATTCGGTGGTTCGGGTTCACTCCCCGCCACCTGTTCCACTGGCGGATAAGTAATATTTCCTTTTATTGTGCTCGCGTGTTTGCACCCTTTATATATATGTATGTATATATACAAATGAAATTAAGTTTATCAGAAAAAAAACATGAAATATCTTGGGTTCATACTGTCTACAATGGAATAAAAATCAAAGGAAATATCAGGCACACTGCATATACTCTATTTTTATTGCCATTTTCCATACTATCCCAACTTGTTCCAATTGGGATTGTAATATCTACGAATGCTACATATTGCCCCATTCCAACTCATAAAGGTAAAACTACAAAGGAGTAAATACCATAATATGAAAGGAAAACTTGTCAATGTGACAATAAATGTAAACTCAGTGACATGTTTTTAAGAATACATTTAGAGAATTTAGCACACATTCTTAGAGCAACATACAGCTGATACAATCTTACATAGTACAATCTTAGCAAATGTGAGAAGATTGTTAAGAGATGTGCTCAAGGGCCCCAAAAGTGGCATCATGAATGTGCTGGCACTTACAGCAGTATAAAAAATGGACTAGCAATTTCACCTACAAAAATGTTGTAGGGAGAACACACACACACACACACACAATGGGAGAACATGTCAAACTCAATCAATATCTACATCATTACAATGTAGTATTACACTATGACTTCTTATTTATTAATGCAGCAACAGACAGCATGGGACTCTCATCTCAGTCCAGGGTCCTCTGATTTAAAAGTACACTAGACAGCACAAACTAAAAGTATTGCATTACCTATGCTAACAATGTATCTAATGCAGAGTTAATAAAGGTCGGTTGTGACTTCTGCATGGTTTTCTGTACAATTATCTGTGCTGTTATGAAATAATTTTACTCTTGGTTTGCTTCTTTTTTTTCCTGTTTTGCTCCTCACTAATGAGATCAGTGTGTTGTTTGCCCGCAATGCAAGCTTGAGGGCAAACACACTCGCAGGGGAGGACTTGGGTGATCAGTATTCTGCACATTTTTTTTCCACTGGTTCAGCGTTCTCTCGCCCTTGACTAGAGGCATGGAGTAACTAACAAATTTATACCTCCAAGGTAAATAGCCCATAATTCAATGATCCTGTGTTTTATATTCTTTTTCTGTGTGTGTGGGGGGGTGGCAGACAATGTGGTGCATTTCACTGTGTGGCTCTGAAAATCTCTTCTCCCACACTCACACAAGCTTAGAGGAGGCAAGTCAACACTGGATAAGTGCATCCCCATCACTTGGACTGTTTGACCAAACAGGATGTGAGTAGACGTTCTCTCGTTTACTAACAGCTTCCAGGAGACTTTGAGGCATGTAATAGTGGTGAGTGATGTCATAGAGTGGATGAATGATGGTAACACCGGCACTTTACGGACTGAGATAGCACTCAGAAGTGTATGATTCAGCTTGGTCAAAGCATTGCAAACACACAGCCGTTATACAACAGGCATTGATATGGTGCTGTACGCCTCACTCACTTGATGGGGTGATAGAGTAGAAATCAGTCTTCTATTGACATTTTCTGAATGGATGAAACCGCTGGCTCCTGTACAAGGTGCGTTTGTCAATGCCCGCCCCTTTCTTCGGTGGTTAAAATTCACATCATGCTCAGATTGCATTATTAATGTAACTATGTACTCTGTCTTGTGTAACAGAAGCGGTTACAATTGCATATTTCTGTATATTATGTCCGAACCATGAAGCAGGAACAAAATATGTAACCTACTTAGTGTAAAGCAATCAGGCCATCAGTTATTAGTAAAGAACAGCGATCATTGTAATATATGCTAGGCCTATAAATCAAACATATTTAATAGCATTTAATGAATTACTTTGAGCATTGCCTCTGTTACCTTAGTTGAAGGAGCTGCCATGAAAAATGCATGTGTGTGTTTGCCCACAAAAATATAACTGCTGTGTGTTGGTCTGTGTCAAGCTTGTTTGTTTATTTGGTTTATTTAACGTCGCCATTTCAGCGACGCACACAAGGTTACATCTATACACAACATTACATCAAGACTAGTCATATATATATGTATGTATATATGACTATATATATACACACACACACACACACTCAAGTAAATTTCAATTTAGCTTAATTAACCTAATGCAAAAAAAAAAGTCTTTGGACTGTGGGAGGAAACCAGAGAGCCTGGAATAAGCCCAAGCAGACAGGGGGAGGACATGCAAACTCCCCACAGAAGGGACCCAGGCCACTCCACTGTGGGACTGAACCCAGGACCTTCTTGTTGTGAGGCAGGGGTGCTATCCACCAAGCTATATTGCTATATTGCGTATGACGCAGGGAAGATGGGAAGATATGCACTCACTGAGCATTATTAGGAACACCATACTAATGCTGGCTAGGGCCTCCATTGCTTTCAAGACAGCTTTAATTCTTAATGGCAGGGATTCCACAAGATATTCAACATTTTTTTAGATTTTGCTTCATGGTCAGATGATTGCATCACACAACTCCTCATTGCGATTCAGGTGCATTTTCCACATTCTCATTCTCAGCACATCCCAAAGGGTGTATTGGATTCAGATCCAGTAATTGGGAAAGTCACTGCAGAACACTGAACTCATAACAATGTTCAAGAAACCAGTTTGAGACCATTTTGCTTTCTGACATGGTGCATTATCATACTGGAATTAGCCATTAGAAAATAAGGTAAGGTCAATTGTTGTCACGAAGGGATGCACACGGCCAGCAACAATACTCACGTAAGCTGTGGGATTCAAACAATGATTGATTGATATTAACAGGCCAAAAATTGTCAATGAAGACAGCAGAAATCAACATTCAGATCAGGCTATGTCTTTCCAGTCTTCAACTGTCCAGTTTTGGTCTTTTACTGATGTAGCCCATACCCCTCAAGGGTCATCATGTTGTGCATTCTGAAATGCTTTTCTGCTCACCACAATTTTACAGTGTGATTATCTGAGTTACTGCAGCCTTTCTATCAACTCATCCAGTCTGCCTATTCTCCATTGACCTCTCATCAACAAGACATTTCCGTCCGTACAACTGCAGTGGTTTTACTTGTTTCTTCTTTATTGCACCATTCTCTGTCTACTCTAGACCGTTGTGTGTGTGTGTGTGTGTGTGTGTGTGTGTGTGTGTGTGTGAAAATCACAGGAGATCAGCAGTTATAGAAATACTTAAACCGGCCCAATATTTCCCCATTTTGAAGGTCAAACGTGAAGCTGCAGGCCCATATCTGCTGGGTTTTACGCACTGCACTGCCATCCCATGACTGGCTGATTAGATAAGTCCATGAATGAGTAGGTGCACAGTTATTCTTAATAATGTGCGCAGTAAATGTATCACTGGTGCTCATTCTCTGCCATCCACTGACGTAAATATTAAAAGTCATCTCAAGCAGGCTTTTTTCAGGAATAATGAGAATAATTGTGTTATTTTTAAAAAGAATAACGCTCTATACCTCACATACAATGCTGACCAGGCACAGGTATTTTGTTAATTGGCTTGGTTTTATACTTTGGAAAATTATGTAACTGAGATAGAGAATTTGTTTCTTGCCATGATATGCCTTTACATGCTCTCTTTTAGCATTAAAAAACTTAAAAGTAGTAAACTAATCTCTCCTAACAGAGCCACACAGCAACTGGGAAGGTCTTCTTAAAAGCTCTGCTGGACTGTAAAAAGGTGGTGACAGTATCTTATAGTGACTATTCTTGCAGTTGCAGTTCTGCTACAGTAGTACAGTATAGAATATATATACTACTTAGTATTTGTATAGCATCTTCATGCTAATCTACAAAGAGGAAACACTTCACACAAAGAAAAATCAGTCATGCAAATGGCTGTGCGACTTGATCAAATCGTTTTGTTGATTTTCTGGTACAGAAACAACGTGTAGCAGGGAACTGACTAAAAATAAACATTTCTGAAAATACATTTAACAGTTTGTGTTTGTTTGCTGAATGTAACATACTGTACTGTATACCACTTTCATGTGCAAAAATTGGCACATTTCTAGACAATCCCTAGTGTTTCTGTAAGATATCAGAATTTAATTAACCTGGCCCTAATCCAAATCAAGTGCAGATTGTGTGTAAACTCAACTGCCATGGGCTACTGTAAGCAGCTGGCTGAGGATATGAAAACAGAGAAATCTGACTTTCACAAAGCAGGATGCTGCTGTTGAAAAAGTGTTTTCTGATGGCAACTTCCACTGCACAAAAGGGTCAAAACAAGACAAGATCTGGAAAATCAATGTATGAACATGTAGTCATGTAGAGCAAGTATACTCTGAACCACCAACACCTAACCTAAGCCATCATCTGTCTACTATATAATGAGGTTGAACGTGACTAACTGCGTCTTTATCAAAATAAAGAACTGAAGTATTTCAGGATGAGTAAGTGGAGAGAAAAGAGAGGGAGGAACTCCCCTTGGATATTAGAACCTACAGGAATCTGACAAACAACAATGATGCTGCGCTATCTCATCAAGCCCACCTGAACTTAGCACAGTGTCCATGAGCTATGGGACTTAAGTGAACAGTAACTGTAGCACTACTTACCACTAACTACTCCCTTATGAACACCCATTCCTTGTGAACATTCCATTCTTGTCAAGTGACATTAAAGATGCAAGCATTTTTGTTCTCTCAACTGCCAAGTCACTTTAAAGTCATAAAAAGGCTGCTAATGATAACCTCCAGACTTCTCAGGCACACAGACTTGCTATTGAGAGTGGGAAAAAAGTGTCAGCCCTTATGTATTTATGTAAGAAAGTGGATAAGGAAAGAATTTCAGTTGCTGATCACAGAAGTACCTGGCGCTGCTTGGCAAGTGGACATCAATGATAATGCACAATGAGATACTACATTTACTCCATTTAACAGGCTTCTATATCCATTGTACTTACAACTGATACAATCTTACAATGTACAATCCAAGCAGTTGAGAGTTAATAGCTTTGTTCAAGGACCTTGGCAGTGCTGGGACTCTAATCCTTAATCAGGTCTATAGTCCAGTACCTTACCTGCCGAGCCACCACTGCCTGTGAGTCACTGGATAAACGAGTTTTCTAGATGTTTTAAATGTGTTACAAGAACTAGGGAGAGGGGTTAGCATTAGGTCTTAATCATTTCCATTTCCATTTCCATACACACTTATCCAGAGCGACTTACAAGTGTTACAGACTTACAAATGTACAGTCCAAGCAATAGTGCTCAAGGACACACTGTAGCAGCTTGACAGTACTAGAACTTGGGCCCTGGACCTTCTCATCCATATTTCAGTACCTCTGCTCCAGAACAACCACAGTTCGTTCCATTTTTATCACAGTTGCTCATTGGTTCATTGTTCTCTAGTAAATGTGTTTGATGGCTGAATCTATGTAAGGTAAATTGAGCCATTGAATAGAGTCATAGTGGAATTTGCTGAAGGCACCATGTTTATGTTTATTAGATTTATTTAATGTTGCATCAGCATCAACAGCTATATTCATGACAGACACTTTCAGATTAACCAATCAACCTAATGCATGTCTTTGGAATGTAGGAGGAAACTGGAGCACTCTGAGTAAACTCATGCGGACTCGAGGAGGACATGCAAACTCCACACAGCTGGAGCCAGAATCAGGATCGAACCTAGGATAGCAAAGTTGTGAGGCGACTGTGCTAACCACATGCTAATTGTGCCGCCCCGATGGCACCATGTGACAGAAAAATCAATTGCTTTTACCCAAGTGACCAATCACTGGGAAAGGATGCACTGCAATAAAACACACAAAAAGGCTAAAATGTCACATGAAGAATTAAAAAAAAAATTAATTTAAATGCCAACAACCAAGGATTATTGTTTTTTTCTCCCTAAAGTAACATTTTAATAATATTCAGCCATTACTACAAATGAAATTCTAGGCAGACGGTTCATAGTGGGAGTGACAGACCTCAGAGCTATCACCATATGCCCAGTATGTAACAATTGTTATAGCTTGTGTGTTAGATTAGCATTACATTGGCATTCATTTCAATTAGTTAATTAGTTGTTTGAAGTAACTATGTGATGTGTTATCATGTTAATAACAATAGTGTTTGCAAGTTTCAAATATTCCCACAGACAGAAGCCTGGCTCAGGGAGTCGTAGCAGAGAGATTTTTACCCTATTTACCACCAAGTCCTTTTAGGAGCTATAAATGTGTGTATTTTGCCAGGTTCAATAAAGCATCCATTATGATTGGTACTTCTAGTGCGTCTTCTGGATCCCTACAAACACAGTGGGGGTCAAAATCTGAGAGCACTAGATAAAATGATTGTTTGGATATTTGTAGAGAATGATTCATACTGCAGCAGGGTAATGGGCCCAAAACACTCCTCAATGCTTTGTAACAACAATCCGAAGAGCAAAAAGACCAAGGAGTGCTGACCGTCATGTACTTTCCTCCACAGTCACCTGGCCTAAACCCCACTGAGCATGTATGGGGAACTTGAAGACAGAGAAAGCCAAGCATTCAGTAAGAAGCTCTTTGGGATATTGTGAAATCAAATGGGATAATATAAACCATCAGCAAAGACTTGTAGAGAGCATGCCAGCTTGAGTGCACACTGTCCTTATAGCAAAAGGGGAACATGCTAACTGCTAATAAATTGTGAAATGTATTGTGCTGAAATTTTTCTTTTTCAAACTTTGCTCTCAGATTGTTATGCTGATTATATGATTATACCACATTAAATTCAAGAAAATGCTACACAGAAGCAGTTTCACCAGTGACCTCAGACTCTTGGTCCCCATATTTAGTCGTTTAGCAAATGTTATTATCCAGAGTGACTTACTACTGATGCAATCTTACAAAGTACAATCCAAGCAATTGTGGGATAAGGACTTTGCTCAAGGGTCCATCAGTAGCAGCCTGGCAGTGGTGGGGCTTTAACCTGGGACTTGCTGATCCATGGTCCAGTACCACCAGTCACATAGTACAAACAATTAAGAGTTTTGTAACATCTCACAAAATCCCATAATGACATGTGGAACAATTTAAAAGGCTTAAATATGTTTTTTCATAAACAAACTAAGTAGTAAATAGCCTGTTTATGCACTATTATAAGCAAATGATTTATTGACTGTACTTATTGCATTATTGTATTGACTAAATTAATTATTACATTACATTACATTACATTACATAGATCTAAAATGCATCCAGTTAATTGTCCAAAATCTCATACCGATTTCCTAATTTATGCTAAAAGTGTTGAGTGAGTGGATTTGGATGTACAGTCTAGAATAGTCTTGTTCTTTTCCTCTGCTTTCCAGGTTCATACATTTCAGAATCCATTATCCAAGATGAAATTAATCTTTGTTTGGACCCTGATTGCACTTTTCAGTATTAATTTGTTACGCCATTGCACAGGAGGGGGGGAACCGGTTTAAAAACATAAGCTGACGCACTGCAATCCACAACCAAGCTCCCGTAATGCGAGGCGCCTCAAACAAGACGGGTAAGTAGCGCCACCTTGTGGATGTCATTGGTTCACACAGCACATAAGGGCTACACCGGTCAAGGAATACAAGCATGTAAAGCGGTCAGTTTGATCTCAGACCTCTAATGTAGGTCCATCCTTTAATTACATATCAACATGTGTCATCCACTGGTGAACCAATGTCATGAATACAAATGATCCTCTGAAATAAATGCATACTTTAAAAAGAATTTGTTTTAAAAAAGCTTATGAAAAGTGCATACACATTTATCAAAACAAACAAACAAACAAAAAATACAAATACATTAACAAAACCACTGACCCATTCTCATGCAACGCAACATTTACATGGTAGCTTTCCGAATATCATAATTTATCTCTTTTGGTCAACGTTTACAGATACTGTTTGACAAGAAGAAAAGCCCAGAGAACCACCAACTTAAGTAGTGTCAAGTAGGCCACAATGCAGTTTGCAGATTTTCTATGGTTTAATAAATCAAGTCCAGTGTCTAAACCACTTCATACTATATGTCTATTAGATTATTTTAGCTAGAAAGTATTCAGTCCTAACCAAAACCCTCTTACTTGTAAATACTGATGTGTCCTACAGAAATGTCCTACAGAACTACAATGTACAATTTCCTCGTTGAAGTCCAATGAGCCAAAGCACTTTTGGTAATTGGCCGTCTTGATATGCTGAAGTACATGTGACATTGAAGGTTGTGTAAATACGATAACAAACAATTGTGTGACGTTGGTGGTGCTACAGTGGGCCCACAGAATAGTGTGTTTATTTTGACATGCGTAAGCAAGACAACACAAACAGCCAAAATGAAACGCGTCAGGTGTCATCAACATAAACCAAAGTCAACGTGACTTATTAGAAACCTGTAGAACCAGAAATGAGTCTGAAAATATAGCCATTTTGTATTGTTTCCATTATTGATCTACAATGCGTCACCATAATGCCTTTCCATCATCGTTTAAGAAACAAAAGACAAGTGTGCAAAGAAGCAGTAAGCAATTCATGCACTCCACTACTGACATTTAGACATACAGAAACTGTCTTTTCTTTTTTGTAGCAACATCTGCTTGCATAGTTATGTGCATGCTCACTGTGATCATGCAATACTGTTTGCCATAAATCAACAAATTGTATTTTATTTTTTCAAAATTATAAAAAAGGGTGCTCTTTCAGAACAAAGCTACATGTCAGACTAGGCTAATAATTAGTGAGGTGCACACAAAGTACCATATGGTTATGCCATAAGTGTTTCAGTCCAGCGCAGCACAAGTGGTGTAATGTTCATTTCACAGAGTGAGAAAACAAATGAGCACAATTTTTCCTACTAACTGCAGTTTAAAGCTCTTAACTACAACAGACAACATGACGTCCAGCATGGAGAAAAACTGGTCTATTTGGGGGGGAAAAAAAGGAAACTACTGGTGTTGCTTCACTGTACAACGCACGTAATATTGTAACAACACTGGCTGAAACTGATAAAGCATCAGAGCTAGTGTCTTCTAATATGCTTTGATCAACATCAACTGACAGTGTATTGCCTGAATTTCAACTTGTAATTGATATGACATGGGATTACTATAGGTTTTTTTTGTTTGTTTTTTTACATATTTTTAATTAAAATGTTTTATTTCACCTGTCAGGGTTGTGCGTGTGGAGCTGCGAGTAACGTGGCTGCCATGTGCACGAGCTGTTTTGGGGGCCCAAAGGCAAACGTACATCTTGTTTATAAATGAACAAGTGAATCTTAATTAAGTAATCCTTATGGTAAAAATTGGGTCAACAAAAATAATGCCAAAATGTCCTACATTAGCAGAGTAATTACAGCAAAATACACTGTACGAAAGGGGGTGTAGAAATCCCATCTGTCATCTCTGGTTCATTCCAACTAATCCCAAGCTATACCTGATAAACCATGTGGACTCAGTATTCAAATTATTAATTACATTATAAATATTATCATGTTATTTAGCAAGCTCTTATCCACAGTAACTTACAGTTTAGCTGAACAGTAGAAGTGTGGCTGTTTTGCTCAAGGGACTAATGGTTCCTGATTGGATAATGGGCCTCCCAGGTATAGTTGCTGCTTAAGTCAAATGAAAACCTGCAGTAAGGATATATAAATATGACCTAAAACATCATCAGATTTTCACACAAGTCCTAAAAGTAAGAAAAAAGAGAACCCAGTTAAACAAATGAGACAAAAATGTTATACTTGGTCTTTTTTTTTTGACTAAAATGATCCAATATCACATATTAGTGAGTGGTAAAAGTATGTGAACCTCTAAGTTAGAAGCTAATTTGAAGGTGAAATTAGAGTCAGGTGTTTTCAATCAATGGGATGACAATCAGGTGTGAGTGGGCACCCTGTTTTATTTAAAGATCAGGGATCAATCAAAGTCTGCTCTTCACAACACACGTTTGTGGAAGTGTATCATGGCACGAACAAAGGAGAATTCTGAGGAGCTCAGAAAAAGATTTGTTGATGCTCATCAGGCTGGAAAAAGGTTTACAAAACCATCTCTAAAGAGTTTGGGACTCCACCCCAATCCACAGTCAGACAGATTGTGTACAAATGGAGGAAATTCAAGACCATTGTTACCCTCCCCAGGAGTGGTCGACCAACAAAGATCACTCCAAGAGCAAGGCGTGTAATAGTTGGCGAGGTCACAAAGGACCCCAGGGTAACTTCTGAGAAACTAAAGGCCTCTCTCACATTGGCTCCACTGCTCTCCAAAAAGAACATTGCTGCTCGTCTGCAGTTTGCTAAAGATCACGTGCACAAGACAGAAGGATATTGGAAGAATGTTTTGTGGACAGATGAGACCAAAAAGGAACTTTTTGGTTTAAAAAAAAAAAAAAAAAAGCGTTACCGTATTTTTTGGACCATAAGGCGCAAATCCTTTAATTTTCTCAAAAATCGACAATGCACCTTAAAATGCGGTGCGTCTAATGTATGAATTAATTCTGGTTGTGCTCTCTGACCTAGAACCGATTGTAGATGGTACACGGTGCTCATAAATCTGTCAAAATGTTTTAGCACTCCCTTGGTAGGTTACGAAGCTCACGGCCACCGTAGTCAGGAGAATCGTGGAGTAATACGGTATGTGCTTCAGCATTAGGGTGTGTGCATTCATTCATTCATTTTTTGAAGCGGATTTCAAACTCAGCGCTATCAGTCACGCAGTACAACATGGACATAGAGCAGCTGCGAGTGAATTCAACATTAACGAATCAATGGTACGGAAGTGGAGGAAGCAAGAACTTAAGAGTTTTGTTTCATTTAATGCGCCTTATAACCCGGTGCACTTTATGTATGAAAATAGACCCGTTAGCAGCCGATCGTTGATATTGCGCCTTATAACCCGGTGCGCTTTATAGCCTGGAAAATACGGTATGTTTGGAGAAAGGAAAACACTGCACTCCAGCATGAGAACCTTATCCCATCTGTGAAACATGGTGGTGGTAGTATCATGATTTGGGCCTGTTTCTTGATCTTGGCCAGGACGGCTTGCCATCATTGATGGAACAATAAATTCTGAATTATATCAGAGAATTCTAAAGGAAAATGTCAGGACATCTGTCCATGAACTGAATCTCAAGAGAGGGTGGGTCATGCAGCAAGACAACGACCCTAAGCACACAAGTCGTTCCACCAAAGAATGGTTAAAAAAGAATAAAGTTAATGTTTTGGAATGGCCAAGTCAAAGTCCTGACCTTAGTCCAATGGAAATGTTGTGGAAGGACCTGAAGTGAGCAGTTAATGTGAGGAAACCCAACAACATCCCAGAGCTGAAGCTGTTCTGTACAGAGGAATGGGCTAAAATTCCTCCAAGCCGGTGTGCAGGACTGATCAACAGTTACAGGAAACATTTAGCTGCAGTTATTGCTGCACAGGGGGTCACACCAGATACTGAAAACAAAGGTTCACATACGTTTGCCTCCCACTAATATGTAATACTGGATCATTTTCCTCAATAAATAAATGACCAAGTATAATTTGTGTCTCATTTATCTACTTTTAGGACTTGTGTGAAAATCTGATGATGTTTTAGGTCATGTCTATGCAGAAATATATAAAATGCACGCGCACACACACACACACACACACACACACACACACACACACACACACACACACACACACGTATGTAAATATAAAAAAATGAAAACTGAATAGCAGTGGAATTTGGGTTTCTATATAATTGTGAAGTCATACAAGCAAAAACGTTGTATTACTCAAAACTTTGGGAGTCAAATAAAGTGAGATGGCACATCATTCCAGCATTCTTTCATATTCATTAATTACTCTATTTCACTCTTTTCATTTCCATTGCATACATAAAATATCTACCTATAAAACCACTAGAGAGGAATCTCGAAAATTTTCCATAATGTATTCATTAAGTACAATGCATCATCGATCTTGATTATACGAGTAAATAGCTTGTTCCATCTACAATGTTCTGAAAACTATTGCACTGGTAATCCATACATTAATATGGAGACACAAACTGCCACACAGGAGCTCAACCCTAGTTCAAAACTAGCCAAGTTAAAAGTTGGCATTAGATTTGGCAAGGGGGAGCAAACAAAACCGGTTCAAGTATGTGTGCACGGTTCTTCTTACAAAAATAAAAGTTCTCGCAGAGCTACCTGCTTTTAACTCTGATTAGAGACGGACATAAGTAACATCTCAAGTGTAAACCAAAAAAAATAATAATAATTAAACCAGAATTATAAGATTGTCTAACTGCCAAAGATCTCCCTTTCCTACAAACTGGTTATTGGTCTACAGTTGGCAGTCCTGTATACACTGCTAATGGTAGTAGAAAGACTGGGACATTTCTTATTCTGTAGTTTACATAGCAAGTGTAAGTCACCTTGTACTTCAGACCTCCACCTCCTCCATAAAGACTACATTTCCCATTTGTAAAATAGTGGAGATGTGACGCTCTTTAAACAGCACCAAGTGTAGAAGTAAAGCAGTTTTATGGGAGCAAGCCAAGGACTACTAGAGCCATTTAAGTTAAAAACAGAAAACAAATCCTTTTTTAAAAAAAAACATACTATGCACAGCTTCTTGATGAACGAGCCTTGTTTAAAACAAAACTATATATACAAAGTGCTAAGTTAAAACATTCCTATTAAGAGTTTATACAGTAGTATAGTCAAACACCACACCTTACCAATGATTTGGTTCCATGTCAGGCTAGAAAGGCGCTTCTGATGATGTACATATTTTCTTTGAGAAAAGTAAAAGGTATATGCACTCTTTTTTAACGCGCAAACACACCCACGCGTATATAGATATGTGCGTATACGTATCTTAGGCACATAAAAAAAATAGCTGCATTACAGAAAATACTGAAAACTACTATTTAAATATCTTTTAAATATCATTGAGGCTTCTGTGTGGCCCGTACAGTGGATTGCATGCTGCATGAAAGTTTTCGAGAGGAGGGCATCTTTTCAAGAGGCCTCCTCCCGTTGACGGGAGACTGAAGACTCGTCTCGGAACTGGAAGACTTGGACTTGCCTACAGGTAAGAGTGCGCGTTTGACGGGGGTGGAGGTTTTGAGTGCCTCCTGTCTTCGCTGGCAGCCTTGCTAGAAACTGAGGCAGGAGACGAATTCCCTTCACAGTCAGCCTCATCCATACTGAGTTTGGTTTGGCTGCTGGACCTGGCTGTCCTCTCACTGACCCGCTTGGAGAGGATGGCGCTCTTGCCCAGGTCTGCCGAGCGACGTGTCTCTTTTTGCCTCAGGGCGCTTTTGAAGAAAGACAGACCCTTGTCCTCGGACTTACTGGCCCGGCGCAGATCTCTGGAGGAGATGCTGGGAGAGCGCAGGCTGGTAAGTGAGGAACTGCTGCTTGAGCTCCTAACAGGCCGCCTTTCTGCCCGGCCCCCCTCAGCACCCTTCAGCGGGGCTCGAGGCCTGTCCGGCAAGGGGCTGGCATGGGACGAGTCCCGGGTCGAGCTCCTCTCAGCCAGTTTCTTTCTGCTTGATGCCACGCTGGAGGTCCTTTCACCACCGAAGAGCTTTTCTTCACCGTGGGCGAGGGAGAAGCAGAGGACCGAGGGGCAGAAGTCAGGCGCTGTTTTGTTTTTGTAGCTCCAGGTGCGGTTGAATCCTGGGCCTGGGAAGACTCTTTCTTCTTTGTTGGGGTTCCATTAGAGAGGTTCTTGGTGCTCTTGGCAGGGTCACTCTTCTCTTTCACATTGGTCACTTTGGCACCTTTCCCTTGAGAGCTGGAAGACACCTGGGAAGAAGGGGACCTCTGGATAGAAGCAATGCTCTGACGTTTCTTAGCCGGCTTCTCTTGATCCCCTTTTGCCTTGGTCGAGGACTTTTTGGCAGCAGACACCTCTGACACAGACCCTGCCGACTCTTGTGCCTTTGCTCTTTCAAAGGAGTCCCATGCACATTCTGGTCCACAGCAGTGATCTGGTTATTGTTGTCCAACAGCTCTCCTTTGGAGCTCTTCTTCTCAGCCACTGAAGGAGCTTTGGTGTACACCTCGTCTATGTTCTTTTTACCGCCATCATCACTGCTATTGCCCTCCATCATGGCCAGTGGGGCTTTGCTGCCCGATTGACGCTCATGCCTGCTATATCCCCCGAAGCACGACGTGGACACCTTGTCGTCACCGGCCTCGCCGATCCTCTCCAGTGGCGGTGAGGAGCGGGAGTCTAAAGAGAAGCGCGATGGGGAGCTGGACCTCATTTGGAGCTTGGCAGACAGTGACCAGGAAGGCTTCATCCCGTTCTCGCTAAAGGCCAGCGGGCTGGTTATGGAGGATCTGGAAGACAAGCTCTGCCGTTGAATGCTCCTCACAAAGGGCCGGGTGGAGAATCCTCCTTAATGAAAAGGGAGAGAGATTTAAACTAATGCGCTGATACCAGACTGAATGTAAAGAGCAGCAGCATGCATTTTTGGCTTAACTGAACAAGGCGACAGATCCAGTGTTAGTGCTAGAAGAGGGAGCTAGAGGAGGAAAAGCAGAGAAAGTCATCAACAGCTAACAGTACAACAAGCAGAAGATCAGGGTGATAAGAGAGTTATTATTCAGAATCCACTGTTTCACAATGTTTCCATTATTGTGACTTCATGGGACTGTTTAGCTACAACTGAACGACTTTCCATTTCCTTATTGGTACATTTTTTCCTGAGCTGAACTAAGAATTTTAAAGTTAATCTTGAAGTTATTTAGCTTGTTTATGGGTAAATGTTTCCATTCCAGTCAAGAACATTTAATTAACAAAATATAAAAGTTAACTGAACAAACAAGTGCGAAACTTGCTCAGTTGCAGTAGCTGTGTGTGTGTTTTTTTTAAATGCAAACTGGCTCATGTGTCCAGAACCATACATTTTGGCTCCACAGCCTGCTCAAGGTTTCCAAAGCTGAGTATATGTAGGGCTAAAAGACCAGCCAGCACATTTATACTTGTCCAGTGACTACTTGTGATTTGTAGCTGCTTTAGAGTTGGTAGATTTCTCCAAAACGTATGTACACCTGATTACGTATCGATTAGTGCAATTTCTCCATAAATGCAACAAAAATAATAAAGTAGGAACAAGAATTTTTGGCAGCCTAAGACACTCAAGAATTTCTAGCTGAATAAAGCTAAAGAAAATGTACTTATTAGGGCTGTCAAAGTAACACAATAATATTTTAAAGCAGATTTTTTTGTGTTTGTTTATTTAAGCCAAGTCAGATCTATTTATATAGTGCTTTTTACAATGGAGCATTGTCTCAAAGCAACTCTACAAGTTTAGATTATCTCCTAATAACTACGTCCAATCCCAAATTGAGCAAGCCTAGGGCGACAGTGGCAAGGAAAAACTCCCTAAGTGTTATGAGGAAAAAACCTTGGGAGGACCAAGACTCTAAAACGGACCCAACCTCCTTGGGCGACGTAGATTATAAATGTAAGAATGAAACTAATTTATCTAAACTAAAGTCATGGAGTTGTAGTTCAAATAAAATGTAAAACATGCACCTGGGCATTAAGTAGTCCGATACACAGAGTCAGAGTATTTAACTTTTCACATTTGATTATTTGACTTTTCACGACAGGAGCAAATTTCGAATACTTTGTCTACACCCTACATAAAATATGGAGCTCGCTTATCAGACAGGGATCAAAATCGGAGGGGTCGGTAAACGATTTTACACACTTCCTTGTACTCTATGCTTGTTCCTTTGTCACACAAATACACTAACACTAGATGGCACATGAGATACCAGCCTGCACATGCTGTTACACAAGTATATAATACAATTAGTATTTCTGCATTAAGGGATAAAGTACTTTAATAATTTGACACAACTATTAGTAGCAACTATTAGTACTTTGTAACATGGAATGGTCAAAATGTAAGGTTAGGATTAGGGTCCAAGTCAGTTTATATTCCTAGCTATAAATGGGCACTGCTGGTCAATAGTTTGGACAAACTTGTTTTAATGCACATTTATTTATTTTAGCCATTTTATTCACCTTACAGTTGCAGAAATCTTGAGGCAAATTTTTGATGTTGAGATGCGTTTCCTGCTAGAGCTCTGAAGCATTTAATTCAGCTGTAATCTGTGGTGATGCTAACTGGTTATTCTTAGGCTCAAATATGCCTGCATGGATTAGATTTAATTGTTTAATACACATCAGCAGAAATGGCTATTCATAACAGAGGCACAGTTACCACAAGGCAGACATTCACACTGGGGTCATTTAGAGCAAACAGTTATCCTAACGCATGCACTGCGCTTGCACCAACATGCCACCCCAAATATGCTTGTCATCTGCAGCCGAGTTTACAAGTGTTCTTCATTTACTGGATCGATCTTCATGGGTTTTATTTTAGTGTTTGAAGGTTTGGCTTACTGCACTTGAAACTCTCAGAACTTTTGCTATTTCCTAAATACATTTTTTAAAGTAATCGTGGACTGACGTTGCCCTTTGCTTGTTTCAGCTTTTTTGCCGTATTAAAAATTATAAAAGCAGCAAAAGCACCAAAGATTTCCTCCAAATAAGTTCCTTAGCAGCCAATCTAATCTGCCTCAAGGTAAATTATATCAGGTGTTAAGACTAAAAGGTTTAGATTATAAAATATAATACTTCTGGCACCTACATTCACGTTGTAATTATTTTGTTTGTTGCCATAAAACTGGTATGCATATGCCAGCTTAATAAAACATTTTCCATGTGATTACTTGTACTTAAGAAACAAATTTCATTTTTTTTAATATTAGCCTTCAAGTGTGAATGGCTATACAAAAAGAAGTACAGTGGTACCTCAGATCTTGTCGTTAACTCATTCCAGAAGGCTTGTCGAGAACCGAAAACGATGAGTACCAAGCATATTTTCCCCATAAGGAATAGTGTAAATTGAATTAATCGGTTCCAAACCCAGAGAAAATCCACACTGTATAAGGCATTATATGCATTAATGGAGTTGTATTATACAGGCGCTCCCTGATTTATGAAGGGGATATGTTCTGACAGTTCCATCATAAGTTAAATGTGTAACAAATTGAGGAGTTTAACAAGTGTTTGGTAGAGCGATCTATATTGTATAATAGCGGAGCCTATAAGTAATGATAAGTATGTTAATGTTCAAAACAGTTACATTACCCTAAGTGTTAAACTCATGTAATTTAGTGAGTAATGGATTGAAAGTGAAAAGTAAAACACTTGCTCTATTGGTGAACTCAGGGTATAGCTGCTAAGCTAACTGCAACTGTGTTCTGGACTATTCAGTACCGTTTTCTTTCAGTTGGCTCTTATAACTCACCTTTTTAGGACACATGGAGACTTATTTGCACTAAAACACAGTGCTGTATATGTAAAAATAAAGAAAACCATGAAAAACATGGTGGAGCTCTTCACTGAGCAAGGACTGTTGTGAATCTGAACCACTGAAACACTGTACTGAATCGTGAATAATGAATCACGTTTCTGCTGAAACGAGTCGCGTTTACAGAGCAAACGACGAGAACCGAGACAAATTTTTCTAGTCAAAATGCATCGAGAACCGAATTCAACAAGTTCCTAGGTGGTTGAGAATCGAGGTACCACTGTATACGAATTCCAGTAGGTGTTTGCATACTCTATTCAGTATTCATGTACTGCATATCCATGACATTCATACAAGTTACACAAATGCTGGGAACTGGCTTTTAGTCTAAAAGTGTTGTATATTTTACAACATAATTCCATGAAAATGACAGAAACACTGTGAAAGAGTCTGTGATACACAAGAAATACATTTTTAAAAATCACAGCTCTTAAATATTCCTAAACGCTCTTCTCACCGTCGTCTTCACTGCGATCTCCAGGGAATTCCATGGACTCGGCTAGAGAGGCCAGCGACGTCCGGCGAGATGAGGCTCCGGAGGCCAAGCTGGGAGGCTTGCTTCCAGGAAGGCGGTTAACCCAGTGCTCACACAGAGAGGAACTGGTAGAGCCTGAACCCAAATAAAGTCACAAGCAACAATTAAATTACCGTATTTTTCGGACCATAAGGCGCACTTAAAATCGTTTAATTTTCTCAAAAATCGACAATGCGCCTTTAAATGTGTGCGTCTAATGTATGAATTAATTCTGGTTGAGCCTTCGACCCTAGGAACCGATTGTAGATGGTACACGGCGCTCATAAATCTGTCAAAATGTTTTTAGCACGGTCTTGGTAAGTTACGAAGCTCAACGGCCACCGTAGTGCGCAGCATCGCGGAGTAATAACGGTATGTGCTTCAGCATTAGGGTACGTGCATTCATTCATTTATTTTCGAAGCGGATTTCGAACTCAGCGCTATCAGTCACGCAGTACAACATGGACATAGAGCAGCTGCGAGAGATTCAACATTAAACGAATCAATGGTACGGAAGTGGAGGAAGCAAGAGGACGCCCTGCGCCAGGTAAAGACCAAACTGAGTTTCCGACGGAACTTAAGAGTTTTGTTTCATTTAATGCGCCATAACCCGGTGCGCTTTATGTATGAAAATATACCCGTTAGCAGCCGATCATTGATATTGCGCCTTATAACCCGGTGCGCTTTATGGTCCGGAAAATATGGTAGTCTTATATATATATATATATATATATATATATATATATATATAAAAAGCCAGACCCGTTTACAAACAGTTGGACACAGCTCGATCCACAAAAACATAAACTGAAAAAGTGACTTGTATGCTCCTAATGGCAATGTGTGAAAATTATATATCCCATAGAGTAGGGGAGTGGCTCACAGTGCAGTCTGAGTAAGGTGACTCACCTGCCACAGAGCTGTTCGCAGACCATGAGGGAATAGTCGCCCTCCTCTGGTAGAACAGAATATAAGCTGTCTGCTGGCACACTTCCTCGTCAGGCATGGGCTGAACCTCGCTGTCATCGAAGCAGTACCACTGCCCGTCGATGGAGTTCTTACAGTACGCTGAAGAAAACAGAACAATGACTCACGTTTGGAAATCCTCCAGTTGTTCATTCAAACCCTTGCTTAAGGAGACTTCCCAACCACACATCACTAATTTGTCTAACACTGCATGAAGTCTGACTGTGAAAATCAGCAGGGTGTTAAGCTAAGTATTAAAACACACAATTCAATCAGCCAAAGTGTGTACCTAATCCTACTATTTAACAGCACTTCAACCTGGAACGCCTTTGCACAGAGATTAATTAAGACCAGCAGAGCAAACTCCAACACTGAATCATGTTACCTCACCTGTGTAGTGCCCTCCGTGCATGTTTCCATGGTGATTGCACACAGCGTACAGGTCATACAGATAGTCTTCAGGGTTCCGGCCTAGGCCATAAGGTCTTCTCCAAGGAGACCAGTGTGAAGGGAGGCTCCAGCTACTTTGGCTTCTCTTCACCATGTGGGGTGCCATGTCCATGCCAATCAGCGGAAAGCGCACCATATTCTGCATTTTCACCCGTCTATCGCCCTCCTATGGGACGCAATTACCACATGAAGGAACACTTTACACTAATGTTACTAGCAGTAAATCATTCATGAAGTATTAGTGCCACATCAATAATGCTAACCAATCCACACTCATGCACAGCTGCATTTTGGATGACATGCTGTGGGGCACAAACATCTGAGTCTAGTGAATTGCTTCTCTTTTGCATTTTCCATTCATTTAATCAAATGTTTTTAACTACAAATCATCTAATCAGAATAACATAGGATGAAAAGTTGAATCTTCCATGAATATCAGAATTTATAATAGTATATGACACCACTGAAAAGCCATTACCATCTCAATTGCACTACAAAAAGTCAGATTTCCCAGAGTTTTACTGAACATGTTTGTGGAGACTCTGAAATACAGTACATGCTCAAGGAAACAAAGAATTTCATTGAGTGCTTTTACACACACTTAATAATCTGATCATAGTCGGACTTCTGCAGTTATCTCATTATTCAAGTGGTCATGTACAATGGGGCAAAAAAGTTTTTAGCCAGCCACTGATTGTGCAAATTCTCCTACTTAGAAAGATGAGAGGTCTGTAATTTTCATTATAGGCACACTTCAACTATGAGACAAAATGAGAAAAAAAAAATCCAGGAAATCACATTGTAGGATTTTTAAAGAATTTAATTATAAATCATGGTGGAAAATAAGTATTTGGTCACCCACAAACAAGCAAGATTTCTGGCTCTCACAGACCTGTAACTTCTTCTTTAAGAAGCTCTTCTGTCCTTCACTCTTTACCTGTATTAATGGCACCTGTTTGACCTCGTTATCTGTATAAAAGACACCTGTCCACAGCCTCAAACAGTCCGACTCCAAACTCAACCATGGCCAAAACCAAAGAGCTGTCCAAGGACACCAGGAAGAAAATTGTAGACATGCACCAGGCTGGGAAGGGTGAATCTACAATAGCAAGCAGGTTGGTGTGAATAAATCAACTGTGGGAGCAATTGTAAGAAAATGGAAGACATAAAACCATTGATCATCTCCCTCGATCTGGGGCCCCCACGCACGATCTCATCCCGTGGGGTCAAAATGAGAATGGTGAGCAGAACTCCCAGAACTACACAGAGAGAACTGATTAATGACCTGCAGAGAGCTGGGACCAAAGTAACAAAGGCTACCATCAGTAACACACTACGCCGAGTGTGACTCCGATCCTGCTGTGCCAGGCATATCCCCCTGCTTAAGCCAGTACATGTCCAGGCCCATCTGAAATTTGCCAGAGAACATTTAAATGCTCCAGAAGAGGATTGGGAGAATATCATGTGGTCAGATGAAACCAAAATAAAACTTTTTGGTTACATGCAATTAATAACCTGAGAACTGCAAACTGTCAGTAAACCAATCAACGAGTTTACATGCACTTCAGAGTAATCAGATAAGGGGAAAACTTCCAGGTTTACATGACTGGGGGAGTAAACGGATTTCTACGTTACTACTTTGCAACCAGCCAATAATCTCACAGAAATATGTGACAAACTTCAACCTTTAACATTAAATAATCAAATCCTGCAAGATAATCCTACACCAGATCTATGTAAATAAGCTTAAAGAAGAGTAATATCTAAAAACAAGAGGACCTGGCAACCGTTTTTTTTTTCTGCTAGCCGTTCTGCATGCATGGGCAAACTGAATAAACCGATTGAAATCGGGTAATTGCTATACATGTTACAAGTAATCTGATTACTGGAGTAAAATCCAGCACTTTTTAACAGACTACTTAATCTGATTTCCAGATCTTAATATGCTGTATACATGACACTTAAATAATCAGATACCTGTAGAAATCCAACTATGATCAGATTATTAAGTGCATGTAAATACACTCATGTAAACCTAGAGGTTTCCCATTAAACTCCTTTATCGGATTACTGACAAAATCTGATTTTCTGCAGTTACCAGATTATTAACTGCATTACTATGATCAGATTTTTAAGTGTGTGTAAACACACAATGTGTCAGCAGTCAAATATTTCTTCTAAGCAAAGAAGGGCTTTCTCAGCATTAAATCATGGCTAATCTAAAAGTTTTAAACCTCAATCCTACAGTCCAAAAGTGACCACAACTTTGGAAGACCAATACATAGAGCTTTGTTCACTGTGAGACAGAACAGCAACCTCCACATAGATAGAAATCGTGATGAATAAAGAACAGGCGTCTCCACACGGCAAAACTATGGTCAAAAGAAACTGCATAGTAGTGGTCTCAAGGGACAAATGGCTGTCTCTAAACCACTTCTCAGGAAGCTAACAAGAAAAATGCTTGGTACTGGCTACAACAGTCAAAAGTCACCAACAGATGATTAATTTTCTGATGAATCCAAGTTTAGGATTTCTTCTACTAACAGAAGATTTTATGTAATAGGAGACAGAATATGGGCATCAAACAAACAGGGAAGCATGAGGTTGGAAAATTCAAGTCTGGGCTGCTTTTCTTACTCTGAACACCTGCACAAAAAGGAGAAGTACAACTCCATTCTGCAGAGACATGTGATGACCTCTAGCTTGGACTTTTCTGGAGAAGCAAAGTTCTGCATACTGCAGCAGAATAATGACCCAAAGCTTTGCATCAACCATTTGTAGACCCAAGACGTTTAGAGTGCTGATTACTGCTAGGCAAAAAATAAATAAATAAATCGATACAGCAATATATTGCGATATTTATTTCTGATATACCACATAAATTTTCCGTTGAAAATATACATTTTTTGTAGGAAGAAAAAACATTTTAAACGCGGTGTAAACTACAATCTCCACTCTAGATGTTGCAGTATAGTGTTTTGACTCAATTTGTCCGCTGAATTATCAATGTGATGTGCTGTATCAAGACGACTCAGATTGTGCATCATAACTTGTATTTCAGCTGTTTTTATATTTTCAGTGAACTATGTGGAATATCGCAATGTATCGTGATATAATCGTATTGTTATGCGTATTGTAAAGTTCTTTCCAATACCCACCCGAAGTGCTGATGGCCATGGACTTTCCTCCACAGTCACCTGACCTATACCCCACTGAACTTTTATTTATTTTTGAAATCACGCTGAGATAACATGGATTATCTAATTTGTTTGCTTATTGATTTATTTAACGTCGCTATCAGCATCAGTGGCCATGTTCAGCGACACACACAAGGTTACATCTACGGACAAGGTTACTTCAAGTCACATGTATATACACTCAAGTCAATGCCAATTTAGCATAACCAATTAACCTAACATGCATGTCTTTGGACTGTGGGAGGAAACCGGAGTACCCGAGTAAACCCACGCAGACACGGGGAAGACATACAGACTCCTCCTGGGATCGAACCCAGGACCTTCTTGCTTTGAGGCGGCGATGCTACCCACCGTGCCGCCCGCCAGCTCTAGTGCATGCACTCATTACAGCAAAGGTTGGAACATGTTATTATGAAAAAATAATAACATAAGCATGCATATTTAGTCAGCGTGGACATACATAAGGAAGCATTAGATGAGGTGACACCAAAAGCAAACCCACACTTCAAAGCATGTTGCTATTTTGTTTAAACTGACATGGTGCATACCTAGTGAACATTGTTATTTACTACCTTGCTTGCCTTCATGAACCATGGGTGAATAACTAAGAAGCTCCCTACTGTTCTGAAAAAACAAATAGTCAGGGTCAATATACCTAATTTGGGACTTTCTCAAAAATACTTTTAATGAAGTAGAAACTAGGCAAGCTCTTGTACACCTATATCTAATGACAGTATTTCAAGTATTTAATAGAGATGCAGTGATCGAGTCACTGGAAGACCGCGGCATAAAAACAGCCCCCCCTCCATCCCCCCACACACAGATATTTGCTTTCTGTACTTGTACACTTGCACTAACTGCTAATAGGCTCTAACAAAGTACAATTCGAGCAATTTTGCAATGACTTACATTTATGTGGCTGACACCACAAAGCCAAGGCTAATCAGATAAAGGATCTAGGTACAAGCCAGCAGCTCCTGCTACCTATCCTAAGCAATTGTTGCTGCATGCTGTAGTTTATCATTCAAAGAAAATCGGAATCGGCCAAAATCGGAAACGGTCGGTTATAGTTTTTAATCAGAAATTGGAATGAGTCAATTCGTTGCGTCTATAACTACTAACAATAGAAACATTCGTTCCTGAAACAGGAACAAAAACTCCCTCGCACACTGGTTCCCACAGTAGGGTTTATGTGCAGGTGCCAATGCAAGTAATTCAGTAGAAGAAGAATTTCTGTGCTTATGGGTGAAACTGGCTTGGAGTCGTACCTGTCGGAACCTCTTGAGGTGCAAGATGAGAACATCAGGAAGGGTCCAAAGGCTGAGTTTGATGCGGCCCTGCTGTAGCTGCTTGCAGTGTGGGCAGCGCCAAGCATCATCCGGTGCCAGCTGGAACACCACACATCACAGGAAACAGACATAAATAAGTGAGTAGACGCTCGTGTGCTGTAGCGCTTCCTAGGCCTCGTTTAGACGCTCTCCCTAGCGTGCCCTCGTTCCTCTTTAAGCGGGACTGACTTCAAACCTCACTTCCAACAGCCACTGCCAGCTCAGGCTAACCATGGGGCTTATTTATACTGTGTGTGGGGCGCTGTTCCATGGATAAAGATGTCCCTGTGGACCAGAGCAATTTACGAAACAGCACACACAGCACAAATGTTGGGATCTCGCCGTTAAACATCTGGTTGAGCCGATCTGGCTTAAAAAAATAAAACTTTACCACACACTTAGTGGGACTTTAGAGCGGTCTGGTCATTACCTGCTCCTCTTTGGTGTAGAGCTGGAAGCACTGAGCGAGGGTACAGGCCTGGGGCTGATGGTGCTGCTCGCGGTGCAGGTACACACTCTCAGCATCAGGGATGTACTCTTCTTCGGTGTGGCCAAACAGACTGCAAAGGGAAAGCAAGAACAAAAGCATGTGCTACTAGCATCTCGTGTGGTTGCAGGAATCCATTTTGTGCACATGCCACAAACGTTTTACACCATTCACTATGTATTTACATGCAGTCTTACATCGTTATACCGCCTACATCTGTTTCATGGCTATTTTTGGCAAGAGGATTGTTTGGCGACTTAACGAGGTTCCAAAAAAACAGAGAAAGGCAGTGACATTCATACCTGATGCTGACAAAATGTGTTACTGAGCAGCAGTGCTTAATTTGAATCGAATCCTGCCGGAAAAAGATCTGGTACCTCTCATATTTGGAGCACATACGTTCAGGTACCTAACTTGTGTGGATCCAGCACCTCTACATTTTTATATATAAAATAAAATGAAAAGAAAGAATATTGATAAACGAATTTTAATTCAATTGTGTGTAACCTCCTTTCCAGAATCCCAAATGGCAAATTTTCTTTGATGGTAACTGGCATAATTATTTCCATCGCTCACGGTCTGGTGGGTGGTCTGGCTGAACTGGGCTTCAGTCCTCGTGATCTTGACTTGTGCATCCTTGCCTTAGACTGAGGGCAGAGCTGGGGGTTCATAGTCAAAGAGTCTTATGGTGATCAGAGACGATGGGTTGCTGTCTTCTGTCTCCTGTGGGATTGCCGATGCCTCATGTGATCCCTCTTGGCTGTGTTACCTTCCTGTTCTCCTCTTTCTATCTATGCTGCTATAGCTAATGCTGCCGGTCTCATGCTACACATGGCATCAGTGACTGTTAATAGACACTGTGCTCTTAATCAATAACTAATTACATTTTCTGTTTTCTCTCCGAGCTGTGTTCCGGTACCAGTTCCTGCCCCACACATGATGTTCATCCGCTTCAGCTTCACTCAAGCTGCTTCCTTCATCAGCTCCTGTCCCACCATGCCCGGGCCACACCAGGGGGCAGTAACGTTCTCCCTCCTCCGGTTATCTGGGGATGAAGTGCCGGCAAGGACTTTCCTGATTAGACTCAGGATCCTGGAGTGACTCTGTGTATCGGACTACTTAATGCTGATGTGCATATTTCACATTTTATTTGAACTATGACTCCATGACTTATTAGTTTAGATAAATTAGTTTCATTCTTACATTTACAATCTACACCGCCCAAGGAGGTTGGGTCCCTTTTGAAGTCTTGGTCCTCCCAAGGTTTCTTCCTCATTTACACTTAGGGAGTTTTGCCTTGCCACTGTCGCCCTAGGCTTGCTCAAGTCGGGATTGGACGCAGATATTAGGAGATGATCTAAACTCGTAAAGTTGCTTTGAGACAAAGAGCTATATAAATAAATCTGACTTGCCATGTCAAAAGAGCTTGTGGGAGACGAGGTTTGGACAATATAAAGACAATATAAAACTTTCACTGACATAGATATGTAATTTTGATGGCTCCAGTATTGTGTTGTAATGAGCACAGTTGTGTTCCAGGACCTTTTCACATGTTCCCTTGCCTCATGCATTCCAAATTAACCACTGCTGAGCAGCCCTACTGCTCATACAATCACATTTACCATGTACATAAACATTTACATGTTCCAGTTTCTATTCACTTCATTATATCTTTTGACTAAAAGCATCTTTAACAAACGGGAGGTGAGGAAGCGGGTGTGGTCAGTAGCACAGCTCAGAATTACCGTACGGAGCAATCGGTGTAGGCGACCCTGTCAGTAGCATTAAAGTGATATCCTGAAAACCTGGCATGTTAATGTGATAGAATTTCATTGCTGCCAAGCAATGGCGAGGGCCAGAGCCAAAGCAGGCAGTTTTTCGAGGTAAAGTGACTGGAGGGAGAATCGTCCTGGAGAGAACTGAATTTGGCGAGATAACAAGGTTAGACTGCATTTAGTATGTACTTTTGCAGAGTACAAAGAAACTTTTTGCTAACTGTTACGAAACTTGGCAGTTCAATTAGTGCGACTTCTTCACACAGCAGCAGTCTCTACAGGAACAACTGCCCATTATGCCAAAAGGTTCAACTGTAACTGACACATTCCTGTACTGAACAGAAAGTTAAATTAGCCATTAGTAGGTTTGGCTAGAGACCACCATCACTGTCAATCAGTAGTAATAAAATTATTTTAAAACGTATTCAAAAGAGCTTGCATTCCATTGCAATTACACTACAGTTACTCACACTGTAATTACACACAATTCTGCCCAGTTGATATTTGATAATTGACAGGTATTACAGTTCACTGGCCATTACAAATGGTCTCACACAGTTGAGATACTCTGCACATAGTGTTTAATTTTAAATAATAATATTAATTAAACACTGAAAATGTCTAGTACAGTACTTTAAAATGCAGTAATTATATTTTCATCTTTTATAAAACTTAACCAATAATGAGAAAGCAGGACGATACCAGGTTTTTGTTTTTTATACACCTTTCAAGACTGCAGTTTCAAGACTTGCATAAATTTTCTGTCATTCAGACATGAATTAGTTATACAGTGGTACCTCGGTCCCCGTCGTTAATTCAGGCTTGTCGAGAACCGAAAACGAGTACTGAGCAAATTTTTCCCATAAGGAATAATGTAAACTAAATGAATCTGTTCCAGACCCGCAGAAAATCCACACTGTATAAGCCATTATATGCAATAATGGAGTCGTATTGTAAGGGTGCTCCCTGATTTACAAATGAGGTATGTTCCAACAAATCCATCATAAGTCAAATGTACAGTGGTGCTTGAAAGTATGTGAACCTTTTAGATTTTTGTGATACAATTTTAGATTTGATGACCAAAAACATCATCAGATTTTCACACAAGTCCTAAACGCAGACAAAGAGAACCCAGTTAAACAAAAGAGACAAAATCATTATACTTAGTCATTTAATTATTGAGGAAAATGATCCAATGTTACATATTAGTGAGTGGCAAAAGTATGTGAACCTCTAGGATTAGCAGTTAACTTGAAGGTGAAATTAGAGTCAGGTGTTTTCAATCAGTGGGATGACAATCAGGTGTGAGTGGGCACCCTGTTTTATTTAAAGAACTGGGATCTACCAAAGTCTGCCCTTCAAAGCACACATTTGTGGAAGTGTACCATGGCACAAACAAAGGAGATTTCTGAGAACCTCAGTAAAAGAGTTGTTGATTCTCATCAAGCTGGAAAAGCTTACAAAAACATCTTTAAAGCGTTTGGACAGATTGTGTACAAATGAGGGAAATTCAAGACCATTGTTACCCTCCCCAGGAGTGGCTGACCAACAAAGATCACTCTAAGAGCAAGGTGTGTAATAGTTGGTGAGGTCACAAAGGACCCCAGGGTAACTTCCAAGAAACTGAAGGCCTCTCTCACATTGGCTAATGTTAATGTTCATGAGTCCACCATCAGAAGAACACAGAACAACAATGGTGTGCGTGGCAGGGTTGCAAGGAGAAAGCCACTGCTCTCCAAAAAGAACATTGCTGCTCATCTGCAGTTTGCTAAAGATCACGTGGACAAGCCAGAAGGACATTGGAAGAATGTTTTGTGGATGGATGAGACCAAAATAGAACTTTTTGGTTTTAAAAAAAAAAGCATCATGTTTGGAGAAAGGAAAACACTGCATTCCAGCATAAGAACCTTATCCCATCTGTGAAACATGGTGGTTCATGGTTTGGACCTGTTTTGCTGCATCTGAGAAAAGACCTGAAGGAAACGTTTAGTAGCAGTTATTGTTGCACAGGGGAGTCACACCAGATACTGAAAGCAAAGGGTCACCTACTTTGGTCACTCACTAATATGTAATATTGGATCATTTTCCTCAACAAATAAATGACCAAGTATAATATTGTTGTCTCATTTGTTTAACTGGGTTCTCTTTATCTACGTTTAGAACTTGTGTGAAAATCTGATGATATTTTTGGTCAAATTTGTGCAAAAATATAAAAAAAAATTCTAAAGAGTTCACAAACTTTCCAACACCACTGTATCGTGAATGGATCAGTTTAATACAGTCTAAGCTGTATCACTGTGAAGCTTATTACACATTAACACTTAAATTAATGTACAGCTGGCCAAAATCATTACCACAAAGCTTACTCAATAATAAAGTGTTAAAAAATCTCATGCAATTGAGTGAGTCATGGATTGAAAGTGAAAAATAAAAGAAAAACACTAACTATTGGTGAACTCCGGGCAGTAGCAGAGCTGCTAATGCTAACTGCGGCCTGTGTTCTGGAGGATTCAGTTCCTGTTTCCCTTTCGATTGGCTGACAATATTAACCTTTTTAGAACAAATGAGGAGTTATTTGCACTAAGAACACAGTACTGTAGATGTAAAAATAAAGAAAAACATGCTAAAAATAGCAGAGATATTCATTGAGCAAGAGCTATTGTGAACCTGAATCACTGCTCACTGAATCGAGTTTCGGCTGAAATGAGTCGCGGCTCAACTAACACAAGTTTAAGCAAGAGTCCTTAGTACCGAGCAAACGACGAGAACCAAAAATGCGTCGAGAATTGAATTCGAAGAGTTCCAAGGTGGTTGAGAACGGAGGTACCACTGTATATAAGACAGATTTGTACTTCCTGTTATAATTTAAGTCCTCGGCCATTAATCGGCCGTTGATCGGATGAACATTAAATGGCACAGATCTGTATTTATTAAACAGGCCTACACCGTTATTGTTAGTAGAGGACAATGGGTTTGTGCAGATCATGTAGATGAGCTAATTGTCTACAAAGCACTCATGTTAAACATCATAAGTTTTATTACAGTCATCGATCAAAGCAAGAACACCATGTACTGTTTAAAAAAAAAAATGACCACCCATTATCAAAAATTCTTAAAGATGTCAATAAACTTCAGTTTTGGGCTACAATTTGTCTCCCTTCATTTTATGCAAAGACAATACATCAGCACACTCCAGAGACATCCTGTAAAAGAGCCACAGGCTAGCAGGAGTTGCTGTTCAGGCTGTACTCACTAATCCTTGGTCTCCTTGTCCCATTCCACCACGATCTTGATGTGAGGCGGTCCCCCTGGCCCACAGGATTTGTAAGCTCTGCAAGAGACAGGGAAGGTTAGAGTACCAAAACGGCATTTCTGCCTTCTTGTGCTGAATACTAAAACATAACCCTAAATATAATGCATTCCAAGATAATGTCTATTGTCCTGTCGTCAATGTGCTACAGAAGCAGCACATCATTCCTGTAAATATTTGTCAAATCTAATTGCTTAAAACTCACAGGACAGTCTAAACTGCAGTAGAAATAGTTTATTTTGCTAACGATTCATTCATACTGAATGTTACAGTCGGCACCAGAATTATTGGCAACCTTGAAAAAGTATACTGTGAGAGGATGTTGAAGTGTTTTGCCCCCACAATGATAATGGTTTGAGATTTCAAGCCAGCAAATGTACAATTAGACACCACATCCACACCAATGAACTAGACAGAAGGAACATTGAGTACAACAGGGCTCTATGGTTAGATGAGACATAAATAGAGGGTTCGGTTTTAGGTTTGGCGTAAAATAAATGACAGCTATTCAAGAAACCTCACCAGAAATCATGGCATCATGGACTTTTTGAATTAGCATAAAGTTTTCAATAAAAATCCCTGTCTCACCAAGCATTATAAGAGAGGATTCACTGCTGTCATGTTGGTAATTCCGAAGTTTCACACAGATGCATTGATTTAAGATTAGGCTGAAAATGCTGCAGTTTTTGTCATCTAGACCCGATCTAGACCACAGTATTCTTTTAGAACAGGAAAACCAACCTTTCCACGGTTGGGTGGCACAGCGGAAATTCCTCCTGTGGTAGCAAGTATGTGATTCCCACCACACCAACCACTCGCAGACTGAAGGGTCCCACCTAAAATAAACCCACCAGATTTTCATACTGTAGCCAAATCAACACTCAACATAAACAATACAAGGTTTTCACAGTCGTTAAATGGCGATTTTCATTTTTCACACCAGAAAACCTTCTGTAAAATGCTAAGATATCCAACAGACTAACAAGTAATAACATTCAATGTTAGCACCAGTATTATCACCGTGCCTTAAAGTGCCTTAATACTTTTGCTTAACTAGAATTAACTAACAATAAGCTGTAGTCTTGCCCATCATAATGTTTAAACTGTTAATATGACCAGCAATCGACGATGATCCGATGAAAAGATTCAGGACGTGCAACACGCAATTTGTGTAGAACAACAACATATTCAAAAAACTCTGGGTGAAACTGTGCTACCAAACCATACAGCCTAATGCAAAAATTTTGGGCAGCTCTGTTCAAAAGAAATGTTTTATTTAATGGTACTGTGCAAAAGTCTTAGGCCACCATTAGATATGCTGTTTTAGCAATAATATAATGAACATATATAACATTGTCATCAACTGGACCCACAAATGTCAAAACTTGTATTCGTCACTCATTAAAACTCATTTCCATTGATCTTCATTTCAATCTTTGTGAGCTTTAGCACATCTTAGCCTGGTCACAATATTCCCCTTCCGAAAAAAAGGTTTCTTGGCTGCTACCCTTCCAAAAAGACCATTCCTGATCAAGCTTCTTCAGAGTGTAGAAGGGTCAACCTGGCATCCCGATGAAGCTCCCAGATGCTGCTAATGCTCAAGTGTATGGGGAGGTCACACTAAATAATTGCCACTGTACATAGAGAAGGTGTTGGACTTTTTCTCTGACTGTTTCTAATACTGCATATAAATTCCCCGTATTCTCTGGTAGTATTCTAATAAACCTCACATAAACAGTCCGACAGCTTGTCTAATGGACGTCAGACACTTTCACTTTTAGATCTGCTTTTGAACTGAACAAGTCTGTACTGACCAGCTTAGGAGGGCAAAGGATACAAACAACAACTCTAATTACTTTCTACTCTGTATCAAGGTTACAGCAACACTCAAGGTTATGCAGAAACTAGTCATATATCCACTCAGGTTGGGGCCAATTTAGCATAATCAATTAACCTACAGCATGTCTTTGGACTGTGGGAGGAAATCAGAATACCTGGAGTAAGCCCACATGGACACGTCCACACAGAAAAGACACGGGTCGCTCC
Source organism: Ancistrus triradiatus (assembly GCA_025084515.1). NCBI lineage: Eukaryota > Metazoa > Chordata > Actinopteri > Siluriformes > Loricariidae > Ancistrus > Ancistrus triradiatus. The sequence continues at coordinate 85,577 of JAJAGP010002954.1, forward strand.
ACCCTGGAATTGAACCCAGGACCTTCTTGCTGTGAGGCAACAGTTCTACCCACCGAGCCACTGTGCCGTGCTCACACTACAAATACTTCACCAGATCATTGCTAGATCCTGAGCTTTATGTCTCCAGCATCATGCACTTACCTGAATGTAAACTCCTTGTCTTAGCAGGTGATGCATCTTCTCCAGAATGGTCTTCTGAAGCACGTCCCAGGTCACAGATCGCTCCATGTACAGTACGAAGGGAAGACCAAACCTAGGTTCAAAATAGTATAAATAACATGTATAACACTGTCAACGGCCCCAAAAATTTCAAACTCAGTAATACTCTTTTCCATTTTCACGCTTTTCCATCTTCATTCCAATCTTTGTGAGCTTATGAGCTTGTGAGCATATCTTTTAACACTCTTCCCCTTCTGAAAAAGTGGTTTCTTGGCTGCTACCCTTCCAAAAACACCATTTCCGGTCAAGCTTCTAAGGTCTGTAGAAGGGTCAACTTGGCATCCCAGTGAAGCTGCCAGATGCTGCGGTTGCTCAAGTGTAACTGGAGGTCACACAAAATACTTGCCACACCAGCCTACATAAGCTTTTTCTGATTTATTCCAGCTTTTCATTCTGCATACATTTCCTGTATTTTCTGGTTGTATTCTAATAAGAGTGAGAAATGTAGGGACATGTTGGTCTAGCGGTTAAGGTACTGGACTATGGACTAGAAGGTCCAGGGTTCAAATCCCAACTCTGCCAAGCTACCACTGTTGGGTCCTACCCTTAACCCACAACTGCTTGAACTGTAAGACTGTATCAACTGTAAGTCGCTCTGGATAAGGGCGTCTGCTAAATGCTGTAAATGTCAATGAGAAATAATTACATATGGTCATTATGCCATTGCTAAAACAATTACTTTTGCATAGTATTTCCAGTACAGACATTACCATCAACTTTACAATGACTGCTAGAGCTCAGAGTTGCTAAAGTAAGAAAGATACACCCCAATATAACCTGAATGGTAGTGTTTGTTACCTCCTAGCTTGGTGGCCGATGCAGGCTCTGTTGCAAATCAGCAGGATCATCTTGTCGGCTCCTGTGTTTTTATTGGGGGAAGCCGGATTGACTGCACCTTGCATGAAAGACGGTGTGCGAGTGCTGTCACTGCCATACTTTAGGTTGTTCTGATTGAGGTTTGCGAGAAGACTCCCTGCAAATACAAACACAGCATCAGTGGTGCTGGCCACATAGAAATACATCCAAAGCCCGAACTCATCATAGCTCTCAACATATAAATGCAACCCTGTTTTCTTCTTATGCTCCGACATACACTCACCAATCATTTTATTGTCTTCACTCATAGTCCATTTTATCAGTTCCACTTACCATATAGAAGTAATTCGTAGTAGAACGATTACAGACTGTAGTCCATCTGTTTCTCTACATACTTTGTTAGTCCCCTTTACTCTGTTCTCTAATGGTCAGGACTCCCACAGACCGGGTATTATTTGGGTGGGGGATCACTCTCAGCACTGCAGTGACACTGACATGGTGGTGGTGGTGGGTTAGTGTGTGCTGTGCCAGAATAGGTGAATCAGCTGTGCTGCTGGAGTTTTGACACCTCAGTGTCATTGCTGGACTGAAAATATTCCACTAACCAAAAACGTCCAGCCTCCAGTATCCTGTTAGCACTGATGACAGATTAGAGGATGACCAATCAAACTGGTCAACAACAGATTGTCTCAGATACTGTCTCTGACTTTACAATTACAAGGCGGAGCAATTAAGGTGAATGTATCTAATAAAGTGGACAGTGACTGAACAGTGTATTAAAACTCCAGCAGCACTGCTGTATCTGATCCAGACATACCAGCAAATCACACACTAACACACCACCACCCCATCAGTGAGTGCGCTTACATGCACTTAATAATCTGATAAAAATGAGATTTCTGCAGTTATCTGATTATTCAAGTGGTCATCTATACAGGATTCTCTGATCTGAAAAGAAGATTAAGAAATCCGATAAAGAGAGATGATTTTTACCACAGTAATTGGAGTACTTATTGCATGTATACCAGTAACCCGATTATAATCAATGTTTTCAGACTGCACTTGTGCAAACGTGTTCCCCCACGATTGCCAGGTCTGCGTATTTCAGGACTTGGTTTTAACTGGCTTCTTTTTCCTTTGACTTTAGCGAGTTTTTTCCTCAATGGATCTTGCAAACCCGGAATTAAACACTCCATGGAACTTAAAAACAGCAAAACAGCTATCACACACTTTGGTAACACTCTGAAACGCAGTATATACACACAAGAAAATGAACAATTTGATTATTTTATTTAAGTTCGATTAAATAAATATTTAAGTAAGATTAAGTTCAAAGTTTATGTCACATACAGTGGGGGCAAAAAAGTATTTGGTCAGCCACTGATTGTGCAAGTTCTCCTACTTAGAAAGATGAGAGAGGTCTGTAATTTTCATCATAGGTACACTTCAACTATGAGAGACAAAATGAGAAAAAAAAAATCCAGGAAATCACACTCTAGGATTTTTAAATAATTTAATTGTAAATCATGGTGGAAAATAAGTATTTGGTCACCCACAAACAAGCAAGATTTCTGACTCTCACAGACCTGTAACTTCTTTAAGAAGCTCTTCTGTCCTCCACTCGTTACCTGTATGACCTCATTATCTGTATAAAAGACACCTGTCCACAGCCTCAAACAGTCAGACACCAAACTCAACCATGGCCAAGACCAAAGAGCTGTCAAAGGACACCAGGAAGAAAATTGTAGACCTGCAGCAGGCTGGGAAGAGTGAATCTACAATTGGCAAGCAGGTTGGTGTGAATTAATCAACTGTGGGAGCAATCGTAAGACATACAAGACCATTGATAATCTCCCTCAATCTGAGGCTCCACTCATTTCATCCTGTGGGGTCAAAATGATCATGAGAACGGTGAGCAAAAATCCCAAAACTACACGGATCTGATGAATGACCTGCCGAGAGCTGGGACCAAAGTAACAAAGCTACCGTCAGTAACACACTAGGCCGAGAGGGACTCGGATCCTGCAGTGCCAGGCGTGCCCCCCTGCTTAAGCCAGTACATGTCCAGGCCCATCTGAAGTTTGCCAGAGAGCATATGGATGATCCAGAAGAAGATTGGGAGAATATCATGTGGTCAGATGAAACCAAAATAGAACTTTTTGGTAAAAACTCAACTTGTCGTGTTTGGAGTAAAAAGAATGCCGAGTTGCGCCATACCTACTGTGAAGCATGGGGATAAAAACCTTATGCTTTGGGGCTGCTTTTCTGCATAAGGGACAGCACCAATGTAAATGCACTCATTGTCACTGCAGTGCTGAGAATAACCCACCACCCAAACAGTACCTGATCTGTGGTGGTCCTGACCATCAGAGAACTGAGTAAAGGAGACGAACAAAGTATGTACAGCAACCGACAGACTACAGTCTAGAACTGTATGACTACAAAATGTTTCTATATGGTAAGTGGAACGAATAAAATGGCAAAAGGTTTAGAAGCAAGGAGATGTACCTAATAAAGCTGATGAGTGTACAATGCAGTAAACATGTAATGCGTGGTACTCCCTCTTCAAGAGCCATGTTGTTCAAAAGATATGTTAGGTCAACTGGTGTCCATAAAGTGTTCCAGTGTGAGTGAGTGTGTGCACATGTGACCAGCGATGGGTTGACGCCCTGTCCAGGGTTGGTTCCAGCCTTGTGCTGCTGGTTAGGCCTTAACTCCCAACGGCCCTGAACTGGATTAAACGAGTATGAAAATGAATGAATGAACATGCAGTATATAAACAGTACCTCGTTTAGTGCGTAGACTTTCTAACTTGAATGTCTCGGGGGTTTCAAAGGCAAAGATGGAATCGCTTTCTTGAATGATATCAAGATCTTCGTCGTCATCACAGAAGGAGCGGTGGAAACCGTCATAATACATCTCAGTCAGAACAAACTTCCAAGAAGAGAGAAACAGATGTGTTGAAATTTACATTAATAGTATTTAGCAGACAACATTATCCCAAGCAACAAACAACTGCTACAATCATGCAACATGCAATCTAAGCAAATGTGGGGTAAATGCCATACACATGGGCCCATAGTGGCAGCAGTGCTGGGAGTTGGACCATCAACCTCCTGGTCAATAATGTACCTAAAGCCACCACTGCCTAATGAAATGCATGGCCATACACATCAGAAACTGTGCAGTACAGCCTACTCTTAATTATCCTGCCCCATTTCAACCCGTTATGTGACAATACAACCAGGAAACAATGCTTCTGTCATAAATATTGTTATAACAATACTGTTTTACAGCTCTGGGCTGTACAACACTGTATAACATTGTCATTGGAACACACGTCTCAGAGTAGTTAGCTGCTCAACCCAATTAGAAGCCACACAGGATAATTGCATATTTAATTAAACAAATGTACAGGTGCGCTTGAAAGTTTGTGAACCCTTTAGAATGGAAGAGGAATTTTAGCCCATTCCTCCATACAGAACAGCTTCATCTCTGGGATATTCGTTGGGTTTCCTCACTAACTGCTCCCTTCAGGTCCTTCCACAACATTTCGATTGGATTAAGGCCAGGACTTTGACTTGGCCATTCCAAAACATTAACTTTATTCTTCTTTAACCATTCTTTGGTAGAACGACTTGTGTGCTTAGGGTCGTTGTTTTGCTGCATGACCCACCTTCTCTTGAGATTCAGTTCATGGACAGATGGCCTGACATTTTCCTTTAGAATTCTCTGATATCATTCAGAATTCATTGTTCCATCAATGATGGCAAGCCGTCCTGGCCCAGATGTAGCAAAACGGGCCAAAACCATGATACTACCACCACCATGTTTCACAGATGGGATAAGGTTCTTATGCTGGAATGCAGTGTTTTCCTTTCTCCAAACATAACGCTTTTCTTTTAAACCAAAAAGTTCTATTGTGGTCTCATCCATCCACAAAACATTCTTCTAATAATCTTGTGGCTTGTCCACGTGATCTTTGGCAAACTGCAGACGAGCAGCAATGTTCTTTTTGGAGAGCAGTGGCTTTCTCCTTGCAACCCTGCCATGCACATCATTGTTGTTCAGTGTTCTTCTGATGGTGGACTCATGAACATTAACATTA